>MVGC01000156.1:0-49189 GCA_003589665.1 Aspergillus sclerotialis | reverse complement strand
GGAGACGCAGGAGAGCGAAGAGTGAGGGTGTTTTGAATGGGAGGCATTATGCTGAGGAGTGAGTGAGTGAGTGAGTGATGAATTATTGCATGACTTGGTTGTTTGATTCCTTTGGTTTCGGGTAAAACTGGTGTGAATTGGCGTGTTGATTTATTGGTTTATGGGCTTGTTCTCTTCTTATAGTATACTCGCGTTGACATATACCTGGCTATGTTTACATTAAAGGACAGCTGAAATCGTCTGATGAAGTCAACAAATAAGATTCAGGATATATACAATACATGATAACTACTGATTTCGCTCATACCAGCAAAACACTCAACCGAAAGTAATACATGATAATCATAGCCCAAAACCAAGTAGATGAAGGCCAAAGATCAAACCTCGAAAATCTCACCCATTCCAACCCCAGCGCCCTCAGCACCAGCTCTACTATCCACCAAATCTAACCTCCACCCCTTCCAATCCTTAAGCTTACTCTTAATCTCACGAACCCATTCAACCCGCTTCTTGGCTTCCTCCTCAGCTTGCGCACGAGCGAACGCATGTTCATCAAACTCATCATCTTCCGAGAGGAGCTCAAGACTACCGCGCGTAGCAGGTGGGTGTTGTTGATTCGACTGGGTTCGACCGCGGTTCCCGAAACCGCCGCCACCAGTAAATGCAGCAAAGCCACTAGATAGAACGGTGGAGAAAGACGAATGCTGTTGTTGGGCCATGCTACGACGACGGGTGTGCTCTGGTGTGCCACCGACGAGGTCTACATCGTCGAAAGTGTTGGCTGCTGGATTGGGGTAATCTGGAGATGTAGCGCCTTCAGGTTCGCCGGCTAGTTCCTGTCGTTTTTCTCTCCAGACACCGCGACGGAGATCGAATACCTCGCCTTCTAAGTCGCGGATACGGCGCTGGAGACGGGATCGTTCCTCGTCTTCTAGTTCATCGATTGCGTCGTCGTCGGCACCGTTGCCCGCATTGCGGGTGTTAACACGCTCCTGTTCTTCTTTTAGACGGAGGTTCTCGTTTTCAACAGCCGCTAGTCGTTTTCGCAGCGCAGTGGCTTCTTGCTCTGTCTTTTCACCCTCCTTGAGTCGGGCCTGATGGCGGGCTTCGGTTTCTTTGTGGAGATTTCCCAGGGCTTGGAGTTTCTTGTCCAGAGTATCGATTTTCTTCTCTGCCTCGGACTTCTCATGCTTCAGCTCTTCAATTTCCCGTTGAAGGGATTTAATCAAGGTTTCTGTGGATGTCTTGTCGACTCCTTCACGAACAGCCTTCTCCGCGGCTCGGGTTAGGGCGTGTTTGGTGTCTGATAGTTCGCGTTGGGATTTCTCGAGGTCGGATTCGCTCTTCGAGAGTTTCTCTTCTAGGGCTGCTACTTGGGACTGATGTGCACCGCTTGAGGTAGACTGGGAGGAGAGTTCGGCGCGGAGATTGGATATTTCCAGTTCCATTGCTTCAATCGTAGCAGATTTCGACTCCAGTTGCTTCACGAGATCAGCAGGCGGCGACTCGGAAGGACCCTGGGGAGAGACGTTGGAATTGTTGCGGTGTGATTTGGTTTGCAGATGTGAATTCTGGCGTTGGAGAGACGCGATTTCGGCTTTCTACGTAACCAGTCAGCTCCAGTGCAAGTAGTGAGACCTCCATCGACGAACATACCAGGTCATCTATACCTGCAGCCTTCTCCTCCGCCTTCTGCAGTTTGTCCTTCAACTCACCGACATCAACACTTGCCTCCCGGAGGTCTTCGAGTTGGTCTTCAGTTTTCTTCCACCGCCCCGTAGCCTCCTCGAGCTCCTTCTCTAACCGTTTATTATCTGCCATCAGCTCCTCAATCCTCGTCGACTGTTTCCGGTAAACCTCATGAACTTCATCCCCATCCCCGGTCAACGGCGGCAACGAGGGTGACTTTAAAGTCGTTGGAGACTTCAAAGTCGTAGAAGGCGAGGGCGAGACACTTCCCTGGGAAATAGAGCTCTTTCGAAACGACGACGACCGCATCTTCGACTGAATAGAAAGCGACGGCTGGCGACCATGAGTTGCACGTGGCGTATCCAGCATAGCGCTCTGGGGCTCGATTTCTGGACCGGGGGACGTCGGAGCCTCCGGCATGGGCTCAAGAGGTGATGGCTCACGGTTCACCGGTTCTTCGGATTTCTCTTTCTCCCCGGGACTCTCATCTTTCTTCTCTTCCACGGCGGGCTCCTCAGCCGGCGTGGCAGCTCCTTCGGGCGTCTCTGCGCTGGTTGACTCGGTTTCTTTCTGAGGCTCTCCTGCACCTGCCTTTTTATTCGCTTTCTTCTTCTGTTTCTGGAGCTGAGCTACCTGTTTAAATGATAAATCATAGGTTAGCTTCTGGGTATACAATCCAGATACAGATCTCCGAGACGTGCGTATGTTCGGGTAATGCAGACTTACCCTCTTTTTAGCAGCAGCCAGCTTCTCAGCTTTTGCGCGCTCTTCTTCATCGGCCATTGTGTGTAGATTGGAGAGGATTGTAGATATGGAAAGGCGAGGGGAGAGAACAGGAACGCGCACTTGCCAGTGGAATGGACAGCTTGACACTGCGCACGGACCACCGCTTACTATTCTGGGCTTGTTTGTATTTATTCACTTCCCACTTTCTCTCACAACGCGAGTCTCCATTTTCCTTGATTTAAATTGATGGTCTTGTGATAAGACACATTACTACTGTCCTTACTATTTGATGTAAATCACTGAAGATTCCCCATTCTGTCGTCAAAAAGAACTCCACTCAAAGAACTGACTCTTTACATATTGCTCATACTATCAGTACATGTACAAGTTCAGTACGGAATGGGAATATTGCTAAGATGGCATTTCAGCGAGATAATCTGTCAGATTTTTTGGCGCCATAGGACCAAGTTCTGTTGATATGCCATCAACTCAAATCTCTGGACACATAGGAATGTCTCATACTGATTACTTGGATACCTTACAAGTTGCAAGCATTGGAGAGGACTCGGATTCTCAGGAACGCGACACATTCAAGAGGTAGCCAAGCTACCAGATCCAATGGTCTCTGCAGATGTTAAGAGGAACGCGGTAGGTCAGAATGAACCAACAGTCATCGATTCGCCGGCAGGAAGACCCTCAACACAGAATACCGTCCAAACACCTTATTTCAGGATCTATGTCCCAACTTCTATATTCCAATCCCCTTATCCCAGAGTATATTAGCTCTGTGGTTCCAAAAACAAGCTTACGAAACCCGCGTGCCCCTTTCCAAGGTGACACGAGACTGGCTTGAAAGTAGCTGCCTATAGCGAAAATCTATGAGGTGCTCATTAACGCACCTACGTAATAGGATCGCCTTAAAAATGTCTAACCTTTGAACAATATACCTCAAGTGTACTATTTCACGGAGCAAAAGATGTAGGTCTTACTTTCTCTCTGTCTGGGTCGTCATCTATCTGGGTATACGCATCATCATTCCTTCAACACCATCTATTTAATTCCAATTTCCTCATTTTGTAGTTACTCCCTTTTTATCTCACAAGATGTCTTTATCTAAGCCCTATTTGAGCAACGACCCTCAGATGTCTTCCTCTATGCTAGCTGAGCTCACCAACACACTTTCTGCTGAGCTTGACGCAGAACGGAATGAAGCCATAGAAGAACAACTGAAAATACCCAGAGACTGTCCTGCTAAAATCATAGCATCTGTTTTATCCCCTCACTCCACTGCTCGGATGCCTTCGGTGCTTGCTAGCTATCGGCCATTCAAACTGGCCACAGCTATCGGTTATCGAGCTATTGGTTTTGGTCAATGTGGCCTCGTTTTTGAGAGGCCAGGAAGGGACTATGTCATCAAGGTTGCAAAACCAGCATATGAGGGTGGCTTATGGCCCGATTTTCGTGCCCATTTTCGCACGCGGCAAGCATTCGAGAAAGAGGGAAGGGATGTCGAATGTCGCGTTCCAAAAATTTATTCGTATGTTCCAAAGCGTAATAGCCGATGGTGGAACGAGAATAGGCCATTCTTCTACGACGTGCATCAGTCTCTCTTCCTTCCTTCCAATGCCCTCATCACCGAACGTATCCCTCCGTTGCCCAAAGTGGCCCGCCAAGCCCTAATCAACAAGTACTGCCCTCCGCAACTCCAACATAATGCCAATGCCAATCCAACGAACCGTGACTGCTTAGCTCGTATATACCTAGGTCGCCGCCGACCCATCAACGCACCGCTGTCACCCAATTTTACGCTTCGCAATTATAACCTAACCCTAGACCAAATCGTTGAACTCGGGCTCCCAGCAGCTTCCTTCGCTGCCGCCATGGGAGAGGCACTTGCCATAATTCACTGGGCTGCAAACATTGATGCATATGATATCGAGTTTGTGCTCGGCAGCGAAGCAAAAACTCCCTATACCCAGGACATCTCACTCGCGCTCAATCTCACTACCGAGCAGATAGCCGCCATGGAACCAGACACAGACATTGAAAGCTTGCTTTCAACTAAGTGCAAACCGCGTACCGCAAGGATGTGGGTTTTAGACTTCAATTTATGCAATATATGGGAAGAGAAAGCAGGGTGGGAAAATCCAGAAATGCTTCTGCCGCACCTTGTTGAGGCGTTCTTCGAAAATGACCCTTACTACCCTCTTCCGCTAATGGAACAAGATCTTGAAAGGGAACTGTGGGACACTTTTAGCTCTACGTATATTGACAAGGGTACTCACATCCTTTCGGCTCCCGGGAAGGATAGCAGGCTTGTCAACCTACCTCGTATATTCATCGATTCCTGTGTTAAGAGAGAACGGCAAAACCTGAGTAATAGCCTCGGGCATGGGTACCGTGAGCTTAAGTGTTGATCTTACTGTTGCTTGGGGCTCTGGTGCAGTACCGTTAACTGAGGTGAAGACTGGCCTAACCAGTTTAGTAGAAGGTGCTATTTTTTCTACAGTATGGGTACCCAATCAGTGATCAGTGATAGTGCTATAGTTGTTTAGGGTAAATGAGGGATGAAAACGGACAAACCAGTCTGTAAGGTATAAAACCAGGAAACTAAGCAGGATAAGTTAGGTACGGTTTCTCAAGTTCTTAAAACTGGAAGCAAAGTAGGTAGGGAAGGAGTGTATCGGTTCTTGCGAAAGTAGTTGCCAGTGCTAATATACCTACGAATCGCGTCCAGCCCTAGTTCCGTTTCGTAAAGATAACAACTGACCCCATATTAGAGCCACTTCCAGCCGTTAACCCGTCACTACTCCTAGTTCTCCTAAGCTTTCGAGTCCATAGGGTTGAAAATTTAACCTTGGATTGATTTCCTGAGACTAAAACAAGTCCCCATATCTAGTTTTCCCGGACGTTCCTCCACCAGGTTCTCGTTATCGATATTAACCTCACCCGCATTTGTCTACCCTATCCAGGACAGGGAATAGTATCTTCCTTCTTCAGGTTGCGTTTAAGACTGACTACTTCTAAGACTGGAAATAGTGAGAACATAGTTCTGTCGGACTTGCTCCTGCGACCTTTGATTTGGAACTATCTAAAAGAAAACCATTACTTTTTAAGGTATTTGCTCCAGTCCCTATAATTCCTGTATATATGTCTATCATTACCGTCCACAGAATAGAATAAAACTAGGAAGGTATACAAATGGCATATCGGATATCGCCGACAAGGGTGCAAACGAGAATACATATACTATGTATAAAGGCGAAAGGATCGACGCGACTGGTGCTTGTTGCACTCCAAATCATTGCGACATGAGATTACGGCAATGCAGCGTTTGAGTTGTTCCAGGAGATGAAAGCTAAATAGGTAGAGTTGGTGATCATCACACAGGTGAGGCTGAGAAGGCCGTCATACTGTGTAAATATATAGAGGAGCTGGTTCTGATCAGTGATCGACAGCCGGGACAATTCGGTGGGCTAATGGCTTGGGAATTTCCTTAAGGGCAAGGTAAAAATATTAGGTATATAACAGACAGAAGTAATGTACTCGTCCTTAGCATGCCGTCTTTCGCTCTCACCAACAGGAGAACCAATAGAGAAGAACCAAACAACATTGTATAAAGATCTGGATTATCTATTTCTCCCTATCTCCAGATCTCACGGGTATCTGTGTTTACTCCTGATGATGAATGGGGAGTAGTGGACCAGCAAGTAGATCGACAACAGGAAGTCGTTGTTTTGGCCCCCATTGTTCCTTTCCGAGATTCAACGTCCGAAAACCTGATTACGTTTCCGTTTGCTATGAGAGGCCCCCAACTCCTTCGGATCGCTTCGTCCGTTTGATTAAGTGGACTCGGTCAAGCATATGATTCGACCCACAAGAGGATATGGCGTCTTGGCTGCATTTTAGCCCTTGTGATGCTCAAACGTAGGGAAGACAGGGGCCTCGATGAATGAATTCATGAAAGAGGAATGTAATAAAAAGATAATTGTCGTACAGCAAGACATAGGATGTTGTACAACCTAGGTAGAGCTGAAGGGGTACCTAGGTAGAATTAAGGGTCTTAGGGCAGGGAAGCAAGGCAAGTTGTCCGAATAAATCAGCCCCTTTTTGCACCATCCAATCAGAACTATTCTAAATCAGGTACTTCGGCAGTTCTTAGCCCAACTTTATTTCGGGCCGGAAGTCTCGATATCCTTGATTGGACCTCGCCAGCTTCTCTCATTTCGCATTGACGGCGGTCCCACCCAGACTTAAAGATCAGCATATCAGAATCTCAATTCCGGCTCTCTTACTGCAACTAGGGGAGCTACAGTATATGCACAGCCCCTTCGTTATTTCCCCTGCATAGGGGCAAGCAATCCAAACCCCTAGCAAAAACACTAGACCGAAAAGGGGCAAGTTGATTTACGAACTTGAAACCAGCCAAACAACTTAATAACACAGTCCCTTCCATCTCTTCTTATCCCTGTTTCAGCCTTGTATTACAATCTACAACATGGTTAGTGGGAGGTATATAGAGTGACAAGCAGTTGTGGCTCAAAACAATTTACCCCAGACACTTAGCCTAAACAAGTTCAACCACGGAACAAGAGCTATTCTACCCCAACATCAACATGGAACACGAGCTATTAGCTCCTCCACCGCCCTACTCCGACCACGACGCCGACCAACCACCTCAATACGAAGCCACAGTCAAGTTTCCAGCACAGCTAAACGGCTACTTCCAATGGCGGTTTACGACGACGTTCCATCTAGGCCCGTCGGGAGATGAGAAGCTCTATGCGGTTTCGACGCAGGCGTCGTTATTCAAGAGCAAGCAGTCCCTGACACTGCACGATGGGCCGACAGAAAAGTCTCCTGTTATGGCGAAGGTCGAGAGCACGCGATATGTGAACGACAAGCCGTTTACAATTTCCATTCCGTCGCGATCGGGTTCGGAGTCGATTCCGATAACTACAAGAGTCGAAAACCTTCATCCTTCTGCTAAACGGACGATTTACTCTTTCTCCTTCCCTGTTCCTGCTCGCTCGTCGAATCGTCATCGTCTCCATTACCATTACCATAACACCACCTCGAATACCAACCCTCCGACTGATACCAAACACCCAATCCCTACTTCCGCCCCTTCCCCTTTACCGTCCGCCGAATCTACCCCTTCAACACAGAACCTAACCCGCCTCGAAACCTTCGAATGGCGCCGCAGCTACGGGAAAGAAATCCAAGATCTCGCGCCAAACTCCTTCGGGTGGAAACTCGTTCGACTCTCCCGACGAGTCCGAGGCCACAGTACCAGCCGATCAGGCCGACCACGAGGAAACACCAGCGACGGGAAGGAAGTAGTAGCTGTGATCGCGCACAATTCGTCCTGGAGCATGACGAAGGGGTTCAAATTTGCATTCCTCGGCACGGGGCTTAGTGGACGGTTGGGAGGGGACTGGGAAGTGATGGTTGTTATGAGTGCGTTGCAGCTTTGGAATATGGATTATCAGGATCAGGCGTTGGTCGCTGGGGCTAGTACTTGATTTTAGCCTGGCTTTGCGTGGTTCTTTTTTGGGTTCTGGATATGTTTGTTTATTCGATTTATTAGTTAGCTTGGTGTTGGGGATACTCTGCTGGATACAGACAGATAGCATTGGGGTATATTCTTTCTTGTTATTACATCAATTCTTTTGAGAAGGGTTACAAAAGCAATCAATCAGATTTATGCACTTAGCTAGCACCAAGAACCAAGGGTACTTACTACGGGATACCCCCAGAAAGCAAAGACCAAACTACGAATAGAATATTGAAATATATCACCCTTCTGAAGACCAATCCTCACTAAACAACAAGACCGGCCTCAAAGTGAGTGACGAGCTTAAATCTCCCATCCATAACTAGACGCCTAGATCATTGAGTGATGCGACGCATATGCTTGGTGGTTCTGGTTCAACTGGGATATCGATGACAGTTCGTAAATTGAGAAAATATTTCATTCATAATATACATAACAGAGTAGGATACTGCAGGGTAGATCGATATTTTGGAAATAAACTGTAGAGTTCCTGGCATTTCAGGAGACGATTTTCGAACGTCGTGGTGCAAAGTGAAGAAGGAAAATTCTGCGATGGAGGAAGAATTTATATATGAGGATGTTATTACATAATATGAAACATATATGCCTCATCAGGCAAAAATTGATATAAGGCTCAAATATAACATACAAACTGTTAGACACTGCTTTAAATGGACAGGTTAAGCAATAATAATATCAAAGTCAATTTGTATAATTACAATCAAAGCAACGCCAACCACACCTGCTCTCCCAAGCGCCATGGCTTGGTACAAGTCATCATCGTAAAGCATTAAAAGACAATTAAAAGACATATCAGTAAAAGCAGCAGATCATGGACCGCCGAAACGCCAAACCTCAAGACATGCAGGTTGAATGCATTAACCCAACACCTGGCCCATGACAAAACCAATAAAACACCATGGAACAAGACATGCAAACAATAACTGCAGACTAAACCTCCATCGAATCTGCAATCTCCTCGCTCATAGCCCTGACTCCATCCTTACTACCAGGTCGAGATCTGACCTCCTCATCGCTGAGCAGATAGTTATCATACTCATCAACCACAGGACGCATCGGTCCAGATGTATCTTCCTCATCGCTTTCGCTCTCCTGCCCGACCGCTTCTGCGCGATCGCCAAGCCAGTATCGCGCCCGCTTGGATGCGGTAGCATCGGGTGTCAAATACCCATCGTCATCTTCAAACATCCTCTTACCAGTAGGAGTTGTGGCAATTCCTTCGGTAGGGGTATGACTCAAGATGGGAATCGCGCGAAGATAAAAATAGCAGACACGTTTCCGAAGCCGATTGAAAAAAAAGTAATGAAGACTCCAAATCGCTCCGTCGTCCGCATCTGATGGGTCTTCCTCTGGAGCATACGAATAGACCGAACAGTCTCGCAATGCCATCTGGTCGTCGATTATCTTCCAAAATCTCGGTCCCCACGTAGTTGAAACATTGTTATTGTACGAGCCAGAACTCGTGACCGGTGACGGGGGCGTAAGATCGATTGTTTCGCGGGGGCGAAGGTTAAATAACGTCGTGTCGATGGTGTTCAGCACCCGCTTCAGACTCCTTTCGCGATGGAAATCCGCAGGCCGTAGGACGTGCGAGAAATCGTAATCCGGATGGCTCGCATTCAGTGTTGCAATCAAGTATGCAAAAGTTCGCCTACTTGAATGCTCACTTAGCGGGCCAAACGGACTCGAGCGAGACAGATTCAGGGATATCGCAGCCTCCGATGCACGCGGAGGAGATAAGGACGCAGACAGACGAAGGACTGATTCATACTGAGCTTCGAGCGACTGCTCAATATTCTTGTACAACTTTCGATCGGCACGCGCGGCTTTCGTCGTGTACAAATCGCATGATCCGGTGATATGGCAGTCGGCTGTGTCGAAGTTAAGGGAGCTAGTTACGTCTTCGAACTCTGGAAGAGGTAGAAACTACCAAATCAACAGGTGTCAGCATATGTAATCTAAGTGTAGTGTTGGGAAGTGCGAACCTTCATCTTACAACCGAATCGATGTAGTCAGGCCACGATCGAGATTAAGGCGTCCAAAGTGGGATCAGTTAGTCAACTAACAGCTTGGATGATGTGTCAAGTTGTGCGACACTAGTGCCAAAACATATAATCTCAAGTATCCCAGTGCGATAAGTTGGTCAGAATTGTGTTAAGGCGACTCGTGGTTACCCGAAGACGCCCCGACCGGCAATCGGGAAACTAAACAGGTACAAGAAGGTCAGTGAGAAGTTGGAGATGGATATCTAATCGGGATTAAACCCAACAGATAGCCATAATAAACAAGTTGATGAGAAATGAGATGAAATGGAGACGACAGGGGGGGAGATGGCCAGTGATAACTGGGCTGTCGGGAGGATCTGGGGGAAGTTGCGCGTTGGCCGGGTTCGGTCACGTGGAGCCACTTCGGCCAGTGATATCACTTCTTCTCTTCACGCGGTGATACAACTCAACTCTCTTTGCGATCTTCCCTGTTGTTCGGTTTGGTCCAAATGATTGGTGAGATGGATTCCTGAGAAAAAAAGTCAATGTAATATTAATTGGTGTTGGTACCAACAACGCCTATATATGTCCCACGCCGGAATATTTCCCCCCTCAAAGGCCAAGACAGGGCCAAGAATGAAACAGAACAACAAACCATGAATCGATATAAAGAAGTCAAAGATGTCAAAGAATAAAAGAAACAAACGATGGAGGAAGCCGGCTTCCTGCCAGAACGCTACATGATCTTCGTAACCACATCTTCCTCAACCTAAGAATACAATATTAGCCCAAGTTGAATACCAATATGATGCGGCAAGGATAAACGGTTTGTAATGCCAAGGGGTAGTCCAAACATAGGTTCTGGGTAGGAAAGAAGTATTGGAAATGCGCTGGGAACTAGCGAAAGAGCAAGAAAGGGACTGAGTGCTCTTTGAATGAAATCCCATCAACCTAGTCGTCCATCCAAGGCTCTTCCCATCCCTCATGCACTCGTAGTTGGAAACTGCGAAATCGACTCACCTCCATATCTTCCAAACTGTCCTGTTGGCTTATGCACCGGAGAACATTCTTCTTACTGCTTTCCTGCATCTCGCCTGCCAGTAAAAGCTCATCCAAAATGAAATAAGCCTTCTGGAAGTTGAAAATGATATCCAGCTCGCAAACGTTGCCGTAATACTTGTCCATTTGCTCCACATATCGATGCACGACTTCGAGGGTAATCAACTCATTATCGGTAGAGGCACAACCGGCGATGAAGAAGAGGGAGGCATAGCGACGGTAAACGACCTTGGTATCTAGAAAGAATTCAAGTCAGCTTTGGTCACCCTTGGAGATAGATAATAGTACCAACCTTTATACTCAAGGAAGTTGCACATGCGGGTGCGACGAGAGAGAACAAGCTGAGTCACATCCTTGATGATCTTGGCCTTCTCCTTAGGAGACAGAGTCGTAAACCATTTTGCGAGGCGCTGAGGAAATTCCCTGTCAGTCAATCGAGCTCCTGGAGGGGGGGAAATGGGTGGGCGACGAGACTAACCACCTTACCCTGCCGGGACAGCAGGATCATGTAGCTGAATCATGGGTTAGTTGGTGTCAGCATGACGGTAGAATGTCAGAGTCTCACTGAATAGCCATGATGAGAGATCAAGAAGTGGGAAGGGAGGGAAAAATGAGAAATGGGTTTGTGGACAATCTGGCGGAGCAACAATGGAGAATTTCTTAGCACGGGCCGAGGGGTTTTTATTAAAGCCTCAGTTTGACCCGCTGGCAATGTTTCTTCACTATTTCTTCAAGTCAAGAAAACAACAGTAATAGAAATTTGAAATATTTGAGAATGGTTCTTCTATGCTGTTTGAAAGAGGAAGGATGTTTTCTGACTCTTTCCAGCCTCCCAATGTTTTATGACTCAGCAGAGGTCATTTCCCTTTTGGGATACTATATCTTCACTTGTTCAAATACATATATTCTTCTCTTTACTTGATAATTTATGATATTACAAGCCTTGTTAAATTCATGGCTGACCAAATTCAGTCAGATCAGTCTATCCTCTGTGAAAATATCCATGTCATTTCCTCATGAAGCGATTTAACATATACAAAGGATAGACCGGTTGGCAGTTCATATCCATCCTACCAGTATCCATCTGGAAGATCCCCAAACAACAGATCTATACCACCATTCATTGGACTGCTGCTGCGTATGTTTGGAAATATGCCTTCGAAGCCAGGAGGAACGCTTTCCATCCCAGAGTCGGGGGCGACGTAGCCAGTCCCATCTGGTCGAGTATGAAGTGAAACATGCTGTTTATCAGGAGCTGACCAGTTTGTGGAGATCGGCTCAACAGCTATGGGTATATTAGACAAGCCGACAAGGTCATTATCGGCGTCGTAGACGGTGATCCCTCGACGCCGCTCTCTTGGGGTATCATGGCGCCCGGTCTGGTTTTGGTTGACAGCCTTCGTTACGATACGCCGTGCCTGACGTGCAAACTCACTTGTTTTTGTGAACGCAGCCTTTCCGAGAGTCATAAACTCAAGGCGACCGAAGAAACCAGCTACGGCTTCCATCAATGCGATATCGTTATGTGTGGATGCCAATGACGGATTTGTGATAGTATGCGTGAAAATTGTCGCCAGTGCTGTCGTTGGATAATAAAAAAGGAGCCTGCTTCACGTCAAAAGAAAAGCAATATGACAACATGTCGATGGCCATAGACTTACCAGGCTGGAGTGAAGCTCTCAATATCGAGATATTTCGTTAAAAGAACCATCGTTCTGGCTGCTTCAATGTGGGTAACTGACGAGCCTTGCGGAAACCATTCTACCACTTCCTCCTCATCTCCCTGCAAAAACATGGGGGTGAAGCGTCGATGGATGGCACAAACAGCATAATAGTAAGAGAAATGCAGTACCAACATCTGAGTCTGGAAACGGCTACTACTGCCCGCAGGTAGACGAGAGAAGGGTTGACCGGGTCGGAATTGCCCAGGGATGCTTTCACGCCATGTCTCCAGACGCGCCAGAATATCGTAAGCAGTGCTTCGTAGCTGGAACGCTGACTGACACAGGGCGATGGTCGAGTATAATGTTTCGGCAATGAGATTACATATTCTATGGAACTTCACTAGGCAGAGGAAATAGTCGAATGGAAGCTCTTCGCTCTGGGCCTGCCTTTCCTGCCCGACTACTTTCACTGCTCCATATCGAATATCTCGTGGGAATGGACAGCTGATATCGTCGTCATGGATTACTGACGGTCGCCCAGAACGCAAACCAATGCCCTTATCAAGACAATATATCACCCAAAAGAGACGCTGACGCTCACGTTGTTCACGTTCTGACATATTCCACTGTTTCGGGACCCGGCGATGGAGACCCAAACTATGTGCTAATCGAGCTGCAGCCGAGCAGAGGGTATATTCGAGCCTCTGCGAGCAAGACATGCCCTGTGCAAAGACTGTCATAACAACTAGTGCCTGGACAGACAGCAGGTCAGTAGCGCAGTGTACCAGTTTAGGCTCGTAGTTAAGGGCGTTCTGAAAGAACTCCCAGGCCCGATTGCTAGAGACCTGGAAGGCTGACGCTGTGTCATTAGACAATGCTGCTCGACATCCTGATGCCAGCACTGCATTCAACAAGGCTTTCCAGGAATCGCTCTGAGATGATGGCTGTTGGTACCACTGTGTCAGTCTTTCATTAAAAATTGTTGCATCTAGTACGGGAAAGACGGTTTGGATAGTTGAGAAATAGGTGTCCACGTACTCGCGGACAGTGTCGGGTGGTGGCAGAGCCTTCCAAACAGTGGGAAACTCAGGGTTTGGTAAAGGCTGCGGTGGAATACATTGGCGTAAGTGAGATAAAAGGCCGTCTCGCACGTATTGAATAGTTCGACAGAGCTCGTCAGAATCTGGGACACAACTCAAGATCCACTTCAAACCCAGGTCAGAAATACCTGCGATTCCAGATGAGGGCCCAGTATACTCCTCTGCATCATTAACACGCATCCATATACCTGGATGATGGTCCTTTAGAGGATCAACATCATTTCCGTCGAGAATTTGGTCAAGAGGTGCTCCTTGCAAAGGGCGCGTAGTAGGCTCCGCTGCTGTTGCTCTAACAGGACCACCAGATAACACACTCTCTGGGCTGCTTGATGTGGAGACCATATCATTCATGTCTCGTAGCTGACTTGGGTAGGATGGCAGGGGATTCGGCATGCCTTGAGCCATCCTACGTGGGCCAGAAGAGGCATCGTCATCTGCTCCCCCTGGACGGGAATCAGCGCTGCCGTTATCGAGCTTGAGCCGCTTCCGCCGCTCGCCTGCATAGGTGCATTCGTTTCCACGCTGCATGCAGTTCTTACATGAGGGACGGGTTCGGTCACACTTGACCTTGCGTAAACGACAACTTCGGCAGGCCATGGTTTCATCGGGTAAAGAGATGGACTGATTGCATGGAGACCGACAGCGTCTAAGTTGGGTGAGTTACGGATATACGGAGATAGCTATGTGCTGAGTTCATGGTAGTTCTGCAGAACGCAAGACGGTGAGAGACTAGACAGTGGGGATAAGAGGGGACAATGATCATCATCGACCAGACCCCCGCATATTGTTACTCCCGTCGCCCACCACTGCCCTGTTCTGGCCATGCCGGGCCAGCAGACACCCTGGGTGGTTAAGCCTAGCCACATATCTACAGTTCGTATGGAATTGGTCTGGCAATAGGCAATTAATATCATTTCTATTGTACCCTTCGTTCGTGGAGGCCCACAGCTCCACAATGACCGTACGGCCGCGTCGTCTTTCTAATGGGAGAACACATAGCCGAAATTGGGGTAAAAGCTCCGTTTTTCGTCAGTTCTCGCTGGCTAGACCATAGTGGTCAATTTGCTATGAAAATCGGCTTGCTGCTTGGTGATCTTAGCATTCTCCACCTCGATGAGCCCGAGCCCGAGCCCGAACCCGATCTATACTTTGACAACATTGGGCGTCTGAGTTGATCATGGTGAAGATTTTCTATATAGCAGACAGGGGAGACTCAATACTTGACAATAAGCACACCAGAGCAGTGTCTGGACCCTTGAAGCATCCTTATTCTTCTTTCCCTTGCCTGAACCATGGGCTCCATCTCCAATGGCGTGCCCATCATTGACGTCCCCGTCGTTATTGTTGGCGGCGGCGGTTGCGGCCTCACCATGTCGGTTTTCCTCTCCGACCTTGGAGTTGAGCACTTTCTTTTTGAGAAACATCCGGGAACCTCGCGACTCCCCCGTGCACACTATATTAACCAGCGATCCATGGAAATTTTCCGCCAGCACAATGTTGCAGAACGCATTCAGAAGATTAGCTGTCCCACAAACAATCTATCTCAAACGGATTGGCGGACTGCACCTGGAGGCAATAGCCCATGGGCCGGTCGTCTTCTGGCTAGCCTTCCGTCCTTTGGCGCTTACCCCGGCACGCCTGAACGTGAGCCTTACCAAAAGGATGGACCAGAGTTGCCCACGAATCTACCCTTGATTCGCTTGGAACCAGTAATCCGACAAGTCGCCGAAGAGCGCAACCCAGGACGGGTTCTCTTCAGTCATCGGGTCGAAGAGATTGATGAGCAATCTGATGGTGTTCTAGTGACTGTCAAGTCTTCCGATGGAACTCTCGCGAAATACCGGGCCCAGTATCTCGTCGGTGCAGATGGTGGAAGAATTGTTGGTCCCAAGATTGGTGTTGAGTTAGAAGGGCCGGAAAACATCCGCAAGTTTGTAAGCGCGTATGTCCGGACAGATATGTCGAAATACTGTGGTGGTAAGTAATTCTCCTTCAGCTGTGCGAGGCGATCTCTAATAAGGACTTCTAGACCACACGTTGATAACCCACTTTGTGAACCCGGATAGCAAAGAGGAATTCAACCACGGCGCAATGATCAAAATGGGTCCAACTTGGGACCGACACTCGGAGGAATGGGTCTTCCATTACGAATACCCAGTCAGCGACAGAAAGTACACAGCAGAGGAACTGTTGCCTCGGATTCGTCAGTTGCTTAGGCTTCCAGAACAGGAGATTGAAATTCTAGAGGTTACGCACTGGATTCTAGAACGACGGGTGGCTACCAAGTACAGCGAAGGTCGTCTGTTTATCGCCGGGGATGCCGCCCACCGACGTCCGCCTTTGACGGGGCTGGGCCTGAATACCGCAATAGAAGACGCCAATAACCTGTCCTGGAAGCTTGCCTTTGTTCTCAACGGCCGCGCGAAACCATCGTTACTTGACACGTACGATCCCGAACGACGCCCCATTGGACGTCGGAATTGCGACTGGGCTTACCTAGCCTATAACAACACCTCTGTCCTCCAGGCAGCCATGGGATTTATTCCAGGAGAAATAGATTACAACAAGATGCGTCTGGCACATCTCTTCGAAGACTCGCCGCAAGGGAAAACAGCCAGATATCATCTCCAGCGCGTGTTCAATACACAAGACATTGAATTCCTCGCACATAACATCGAGTTAGGCTTCATCTATTTAAGCTCGGCTGTAATACCCGATGGCACGGTTGCTCCGAAAGAGGATCCTGGTGGTAGGATCTATATCCCAATGACCCGCCCCGGACACCGTTTGCCGCACACCTGGATCGAGCGTGATCAGAAAGTCATCTCAACGCATGACCTCGTCGGATCTGGTAACAAGTACGACCTGGTTTTGATCACAGATGAAGCGGGTGATCAATGGATCCAGGCAGCGCATGCCCTGGCGAAAAAGTCTGACCTTCGTATCAGGACCGCTGCCATCAGTGCCTATTCAAAGTCAGCCAGTCCCGATTTGTACCACGACCGTGACGACCTCTGGAGTAAGGTTCGGGGGATCAATGATGGTGGTGCTATCCTTGTGCGCCCAGATAACATCATCATCTGGCGAAGCCTAACTCCTTCTAAGGACTGTGGCAGGGAGTTAGAACGTGATCTCCAAACTGTCTTAAATATATCCTAGAGGAAAACATTTTGAACAATTGGATTTAAATTATACTGGCAAATTTATTTCTACGTTATTTGAACCGTGTGCGATAGCCGAGGACTATTTCTTTGTAGTACTGTGAGTAGTAACTCTAAGCGTATCAACTTATGCCATTAGACCAAAAGGCCACAGCTGGGCAGTAGTCAGTCCTTGTACTCCAAACAGACTGACTACTGCCCAGCTGAGGCCTTTTGGTCTAGTGGCATAAGTTGATATACTTAAGAGGTTATGAGCCCAGGTTAGCTTAGGTTCGTGTTATTACATAAAAGCGATGGTATCGCGTTCGAACCATTCCTCTACCTTTCTCCGTAAAATCCTATAGAAGATAAACCACCAACCTAGGAATTAAGGAGAGATAGAACTCAGACCTTAAGGGGGTGTATTGGAGTACAAGGACTGACTACTGCCCAGCTGAGGCCCTTTGGTCTAGTGGCATAAGTTGATATGCTTAGACAGTCCTTGTACTCCAACAGTAACTTATTTTTTCCAGTATCAGTATATATCCAGTACCTGTTGTTGGCGTACAAGGTCTGACCACTGCCCACCTATAGCTTTTTTGTCTAGTGGCATAAAATAACATGCTTAGTTAGATACAATGAGAAATTGCGACAATGTCAAGAAACGCTATAATAAGTGATATCTTATAATCTTGCCGCACTGTTAATCAACGAACGGGAGAGCTTTAAGCCATTCTCTACATTCCTCATCATTCCTGGCTTCACGGTCCAAGAACCTTCTCACCCCCGCATCCAACTCCCTCCGAGACATTTCATAGTCTGCATCGCTAACCCTACCATCCCAATGTTTAAAACAACCAGTGTCGTCAACAAAGGCATTCATAAGTTCAACACCCTGGGCCCATAGTTCGCCTTCGTGCTCCTGCTGCTTGGTTTCGTCATTTGAGAGCTGTAATGGGAAAGGAACGCTAGTAATATGTGCCCATTCCTTCTCGACATCTCTCAATAGGCTGTTAAGGAGTGGCTCGTAGTCCATTAAGACTAAGCCCGGTACCACACTAACCTGATGTCGGAGAGTATTCTGGGCTTGTATCGCTTGAAAAACCGTCTCGTTAAACTGAAGACACCGAACTAGATAGAGATTATGTAGTGTCTGTGCTCTATGGAGTGCCTTTGTCCTCTTCTGGTCATCTGGATCCATAGTATCAAAATTTGGTGGTAAAGGCACCTTCCCCAAATCTTCAGGGACCGGGCCGTTGTAATCGAGAAACGCTGGGCGTCTAACCTGCATAAAAAGCGGGCTCGCACTAAGGGACTGCCAGTCAATAATTCCCACAATGCGACTTGGGTTTTCTGGGTCGACGAATATATTCTGCGAATGAAGATCGCTATGCCATAGAACTGAGGAATGGGTGGCTTTATTTTCTGGGAGCACATGAGGTGCCACCTTTAGATAGTTTTCTAGCGCGGAGAGTTTTTTAAATAGACTAGGCTGGTATTGTCGAGGTCCATAAAAAAGTCCTTCGGGCATTAAGGGGTACCGGGGATCTGCCTTTGCAGTTGCAATTTCCCTCCGCGCAATTGCTGTCATAAATTCTGTGATCGTTGACCCTAAGGCGATGCATCGATAAATATAGGACAATAAATTCACACGAGTTGGAGACGAACTTACATGGACCACGGTCAATATCCAACTCGCCTCTCCGAAAGTCAAAGAAAGAGCGGTGATTAGTCCGTCCGATGCTAAACGTTTCACTTCTTACTTCGTTCCCAGTTGAATCAAGGTATAGGTACGAAGCAGAATCCGAATGGTCAGGAACGTTGGTTTTATAGTACAACGGCCCGAACTTGGAAAATTTTGTAGCTGCTAGGCGCCTCTCAATATCAACAACCTGGTCCAAGATTTGGACTTTCTCTTTTCCTTTGATAGTGTCCCATACATCGGTTAGTACTATGCCGGCCTGCTTCTCCATAAGGATATACTCCGCTCCGAGTGGGTTCTCTGATGCTCGAGAACTCCATGCGCACACTCTCGGAACTGGGAGATTCAGAACATTCCTCAACTAGCAAGGTTAGTACCGACACGTAAAAAGAAATAGCAGTGGAAAAGCCATACAAAGTCTATAGTTGCAACTTCACTAGCTGTCGTGAAATGTGGTCTACCTGCATTTGGGTTTGGAAGTTTCGCAATAATCTCGCGTCCATCGTCCATGGTAAGCTGGAATACTTTGTTATATTGGCCCTCCGAGATCTTTAACACGCGGGTACACGATCTCGATCCGATCGCAGAGGCAGCCAGTTGTAGAAGCGTTGAGAGGTCGAGCTTGACATAGCGACAAGCAAGCTGCTGTCGCTCGTTCCAAAGCCAACGACCTGAGGTGAACCGATTAAGTGCTTCGAGGTCATGGCTTGAATCTGCGATACTCTCGGTCTCATTCATTTTAGAATTGCCGGAAGAAAAAGAAGCCGCCATGAGTTTATCATGGGGATTACAGCGGCGGAAGAGCGTGGTTCCCAGAGTTCTTCTCAGAGAGGTAGGAAGACCTTTCATTTCGTTGTCATTAAGCAACAGCGCGTTGTGACTCTTGAAAGAAGGATGGAGGTCGCGGCTTGGCGACCGTTTGGAAGGCGCTGTCTAAAAATAATAAATCGCCCACGTTGTCGGGAATTTTGTTATAAGTTTCAATCATTCCTTTTTGCTATACATGTTTAAAAAAGGGTTTAAACCGATGCGATCTGACTCTGTAATGCGTTTTGCTCACCGAATCCTGTCCGCCGTATTGACCCTTATACTGACAGGGCAAACTAGGGCATCGATTTTTCTGATACTCTTACTCTTTAGAAAGGAAGATTCCGGCTTTTTGTATACCTCATACAAATCTATGCGGATGACATTGTTTGGATCCCTTCTTAATGAAATTCAGTCAAATACGCCTGAAAGGTCACAAGTATATAGGACCCGGGAAATACTGTACTGTAGAACTACTTCTAAGTAAACTTCAGGCAGAACTAGTACACACCTAGCTAAAAACCATAAAAATTTTAATGTGTAAGTATGCTTTGTCCATGCTACTATTATTGTAGAATGACCACACGCCCTCCATTGAACTAATAACAGGTACACATTCACGCATCGAAAGACAAGTGTGTTTACCAAGGCCAGAGCTTTCTCAGAAGATAACTAATAATAGGGCATATGCCTCACTGACGTAAAGTAAATAGAAAATGTACATCGATAGCCCCGAACCCGAACCCGAACCCGAAGGATGTAACTATCAGCACCAAACACTATGATATTCCGAATGATTTCTAAAATTTTAAAGTATATCTATAGCCTATGTAGCCTCGAAGTGCTACTTTCAAGTTTCTCTCAATAGTACAATTATCAATTTTGTATCTGCAACATATCAGTCTACTCTGACCCTGTCAACCATCATGACGATTCCAGATTTCGACGCTCCATCACCCAAAGTGCAAAGTCCCTCAGCACTCGCGCATGTTGTACTTCGAACCACAAATCTCAAACCCATGGAAGATTTCTACGTCACATTCCTAGGCGGTAGAGTCGTCCACAAAAACAACATGCTTTCATTCATCACCTACGACGAAGAACATCATCGCATCGCGTTAATCGCACTTCCCTCGATAGGCCCCAAGTATCCCGCCAGTTGCGGTCTAGAACACATCGCTTTTACATTTCCAACGCTCTCGGACCTGATGTTGGCCTACCGCCAGCGCAAGGCGCGTGGAATTTCTCCTATCTGGTGCGTTAATCATGGGCCAACCACTAGCGTCTACTACAAGGATCCGGACGGGAATGTGCTTGAGACACAGGTTGATAACTTCGACACTCCCGATGATGCAAATGAGTTTATGTCGACGGACGCTTTTGCGGAGAATCCGATTGGAGTGGACTTTGATCCTGAGGACTTGATAAAGAGGCTACGAGCTGGAGAGGATGATAGTGTTTTGAAGAGGAGGAAAGAAATTGGACCTCGGGGGCCGCCTGATTTGGACTCTGTGTAGATGGAGTTGGAGATGAAGGTTAATGTGAATGTGCAGCAGATGTTCTATACTTCAACAAATCTATCTTCTCTCAATTTCATAAACTTTCCTAGGTAGTCATCAGTGTAAATTTGGGAAGGAAAGCACTAGGAAACATCCAAACCTAGTGGTTTAGCCGTGGCTACATTGAATGAAGGAGGATGAAAAAAAAAATCATACCCAGGTTATTCTAACGATCATGAAGATAGAAGAGGCTAGCATGTAAATGACATGGTCTTGTCTAGATTACTGTCAGAAGACACTCATATAGAGAGAAATAAACGAGTAGATATGCTCTCGTATTAGCTATCTACGTAGGCTATGTTGCTGCATCGTTGACATGAAGAGGTAGTTAGTTAGGGCTTCTCGACATGTAGACATACGTCATGATGGGTTCTTGCTCCCCGGATATATTCATGACTAAATCAGAATCCTGTTCTTGATCTTCCCTATTCCCTCAATTTCGATTTCTACCACATCTCCAGAGCCAAGCCATCTAGGCGGCTGCATAAAAGCAGCCACCCCGCCTGGAGTACCCGTCATGATAACAGTCCCCTTCCGGAGCGTTTTTCCACGACTCAAGTGTTCTAAAATATCACTGATGCCGAAAAGCAAGTCACTAGTCCGACTAATCTGTCTCTCCTCGCCATTGACCAATGTTCGAAGTTGAAGATCCGGGTCACCGTTCTGGATACTGTCTTTAATACGAGCAGCACCCGCACTCACAATCACCGGACCAATAGGTGCGAACTTGTCAAACGATTTAGCATATCCATGCTGGTTGCCGGACTGCGGAGGCTCTTGCCAAAATCGACTTGATACATCGTTCCCAACACTATAACCCAGGATGTAGTCCAGTGGATCGTGAGTTCCCTTGATGAAATTCTTGCAATCCGTGCCAATTATGGCGCAGAGCTCGCCTTCGTAGTCCATGTTCTCGCAACTACTGTCGACCGGGATGTCCTCGAATGGCCCTGCAAGGGAATCCGGCGGTTTGGTGAAGATCACTGGATACTGAGGGATCGGGAGCTTGACCTCCTCGATGTGTCGTTTGTAGTTCATGCCGATTCCATAGATTATGGGCACTGATGGTAGCGGGCAGAGGACCTCCGATATCCTGGCTTTTTGTGTGGAAGTGCATAGGTTCCATGGGACATCCCCGTCATAGATGGGCACTTGCATACCGACCAGCTCTTTGTCGTTGGGAGCTTCTCCATAGCGGATTAAGCCTTGGTCATCTCGGAACCGGACTAGTCTCTGAAAGATTGGTGACATGTCTGTTATTCGTCGTAGTAAAATGGAAAGTGGAAAATTGAAAGGGGTTCAAGATAGCGAGGTCTGACAACCCTGAAGTGGCCGACTGCACGTACTTAAATTTCCGCTTCCTTTACTGAAATCCCGTTGAGAGTACCTGGAATGCTGGAAAGAGCCCAATGGAGTATTATTGTCCCCATTGGATCAGCTTACGGCTTCGGCTTCGGCTTCGGGCTCGTGCTCGGGTCCAACACCATGGCTGGCACGCTACATGTGCGATAGCGGCAATCATCCCAATGTAGATGAGATTTTGCCACGGTTTCCGGTGTTGTATAGCTTTTGTAGACAGTTATATCAAGCTAGAATTAGCTTCTTCATGTAGTGGACGAGGTCGATTGATATGGACAGGGGGTCCTGTATATTCGAGCTATTCTTTGTTCACCATTCCTGGTTGATCAAATTGTTCCCAGAGAGCTCGTTCCGCAGCCAACTCATCATCGTATCTAGGTACAGCATTCTGAAACTCGGTATACCAGCTCGGCATGTCGAAAAGGCCAAAGTGCGCTCTTGTGTATTCCCAATATTCCGGATACCACCCAGAAAATTGCCAGTCAACAATTGCAACAACATCGCCATTTCGTATGATGATATTACGTGCGCAAAGCTCACCATGGGCGAAGCAGGTACGGTATTGGCGAGCATGGCACTGGGTGACAGATTCACCATACACTTGTGTACAATTCTCCAATGGGATTTGTCCGCGGAGAAAAGAATGAAATTCTTCAATGTTGAAAAAGGGGCCAAATGTATTGTACCCCACACGATAGTCAAGACATTGTCCTAGCCCTGCTGAAGCGACTACCTCTTTCTGTGGCGGCTCGAGAAGTTGGAGCTGATCGACGTAAGCAGCAACTTGTTTAACAATGGCCTGTTTTCCAGTGAATGATGAATTAAGGCTAGTCCATATAGCTTGGAGGGTAACCCCTTGGACGTATCCCATTTCGATATAGAGGCGACCACCAACGCAGTATGTTTGATGAACTTTCGGAACAGGTATAGAACTGTGCTGTTCAACGTGTTTGAGGGCTTCAAGCTCTGCCGACTCACATGGGCCTTTGATTATTCGGCTTTTGCTCACTCTCACTACGTTCGGTCCTAAGGATTCAAAGCGCTTCCTGCCGAACCAAAGCCGAGTTCGGAGAAAAAGAAAGATTAGTCGTTCAAAAACTGACATGATGGAGATCTTTCGGTATTGGCGTCCGTAACGTCGTTAGGTACTTCCTACGCTGTCCCTCCTCAATCCTCATTCTCTTTGCCACTAAGAATGGCCTGACACCCAATCTGGCTCGGAAGTGCCAGTCACGGTTTGGGTTGAGATGCTGGTGAGTCATGAGATCAAGCATTGCTGCATCAGATTGCACCAGCGCTGTAGAAGCCCACTGTAACAACTTTCTGTATTCTTCTTTGTTCTCAGTCTGCATATTCCAGTTGTCAAAAAAGTAAGTATGCCCTATAACCTAACATTTAGCAAGCTTTCCACCAAACCATAACAATATCTCGGTTGGTATACTATCTACCAAGCTCAGAATAGCTCAGAAAGTCGTTGTGTAGCGCGATTTGACAATTACCAGTGGATGAATAGAACACGAACCGGGTGAAGATGCCACTAGTAGCAAATAAGCTCAAAACTGAACCAGTCTTTCCGATCTCAAGTGACGGCATGAGATTTTCATGTCGGAGTCTTGCGGATATGCTGGTTATTTACAAGATGATGATTTTCTGCAGCTATTCGTAGTATTATACCAAATATCCAATAGATACCTGAGTAGCTACCAGACAAATCTTCATACCAATCATTGGTGGTGAATAAATACCGAGCCTCCTTGAAAAAAGCCAAAATGCTTAAAACGACAAGGATAAAGTCTAATGGGAGAGTCCAAGACAGGGATAGTGCGGGCAAACAATCCATGACGTAGGAGGGAATCATCACCACAAAGCTCCGGCCATTCCGATATAAAACACCACCAACCCATCCAGTCTCGACAATCGGATAAAGTATCCATTCACATCGTCTTCATCCCGCCCGTTTTGCTATCTCGATCAAACAAACAGCCAGTACCATCCGTCAAATAACAGATAGGGCAAATTAACCAAGAGAAGAAAGAAGTTCAATATGGGAGCTGCAGAATGGACTCAGATGGGGCTGCGGGTTTGGGAGGTACGATCTGTCTACTGATCCTCATTCTCTATTCCTCTGCTTTGAAAATGGAAGAAAACCCTAAGTAGGAATTTTTACTGATGATGAGTGCAGTTTATATTCTCAACCCTAATTATGGCTCTCACCGGTAACATAATTGCTCAAGCGTTCGCCGGAAACCCGGCAACAGTCAATTATGCGATGTTCGCAGCAGCATTCTCAATTGCATCTTTATTCTACCTAGCCCCGGCTTCGTTCAAGGTAGACTGGTCAGGACATCCGATTATCATGATTGTTCTTGACACACTGAATGCCATCTGGTTCCTTACTTCAGGAATTGCCTTGGCTGCGCGGTTACACTGCCGAGATTGCAGTGATAAAGTATGCAAATCCCTCTATCAGATATAGACACCGATAGGGCGAGGCTAACTCCTGCAGTCATACACACTAAACAATGAGATTACCAATGGATCGCATAATCCCGCCAAACGATGCCGTGAAGCTCAGGCGGTTGTAGCGTTTCTCTTCTTCACCTGGGCCGGGTATACGGTTTCTATGGTAATTTCGTTCTTCCAGACTCGTCGATATGCGGTCAGTGCACAGCCGAGGACTGGTCGGCCTCGTGCGACGAGACCTATGATGTCTCAGGTTTGAGTAAGAGGCTGAACTGATCGGACTTGGAAATTATTCGCATATTTCCTTGTCATATGGGACGAGTATAACCTATGGAATACCACGGGATGGCTCTTATTGCGCGAATTTGCAGCAACGAAACGGGGAATTTGCAATGATGTCAGGTAAGGATGCGTCGATGCAGCGCTTCAATTTTCAAGATACTATTAATACCTTCGATTCTTTTGTGTAACATGACCGTTTGTAATTTGTGGTGTACGAATGGTTCGGCGAGTGCATGTACTACTTCTTTTGGTTTCGCAGTCAGTACGGAGAGATTGGATAATCATTTTGTGGCCATGATTGTGTATTGTACGGGAAAGGCTGGAGATGGAGATGGAGATGGAATATAAAATTGGCCAGTGTGTCGTGTTCTCGATTTATGTGGTTTTTGTATGTTTTACTATCTGGAAACTACTATTTACAAGAACGGTTGTGACTATTGATGTATCGAGGTATTGCTCTTTCTGTACACGACCAGAAAACCCCAGATATTCCTTCCCATGAAAGCTCCGTATAGAGAACAGCTGCATCTTCGATACTGGGGTCTTTCCGTGGTTTCCGTTTCCTACACCCAATGTCAAGTCTATCGTTTAGGGCAACAAGTCTGGCCTCCACAATCTGATCAACTACTTCTTAACTAAACTAACTGGGCGCTTTCTCGGAACGAGAACCACTTGCTCCATGGTATGACGATGAACCCTTCTTATACCAATGCCAAGCGGAGATGAGTAAAATCGCCGATGCCTAGATAATAGTAATGTTTAGTTGCGTATAAACCAACCTAAGCATTAGACCAACCAGGGATATATCAAACCCCCTTGCAACCTTAACCACCCATTCAAAATGCCTAATATCCTTTACCCTAGCAGACATAACTAATGCCCCATCGAGATATACTTCTGTAGTAAATTTCCGGAACATAACCTGACCACGGACTTCAAGCTTTACTTCAGCGTAATTATCGGCTGAGTTCCTCACGTAGACGTGCATTTTATTCGTGAATAAGTTCCATCTGGGAGCGAGTACGGCGATCGGTTCGGACGTTGACGTTGAATCTCCTGGCAACTGCATATACCACGTCGCGCCATTTCCTTTCATCGATAAACTGAAGACAGGAAGATCAGACGCGTCATAAAAATAGCGATACTGACGAAGACCACGTCCTAGTGTAAGATCGCTGTTAATATAGAAAGTTTGGTTTCTTCTTGGATGTCACCGTGTTCGCCGTCTGCACTGGTCGATATTGTGAAATCTCCTCCATCCGTCAAAAATGTCGCGGTAAGGTGTCGTCTAATACGGATTGTAGTTGTATTTGGCGCAATATGCTCGTTACAAATAGCGATAGGCAGCTTAAGCTCGACAGGCTCTGGTAATTTCGCCATAATTCGTTCCAAGATAATAGAATAGGCGATAAGACGCAGTGTTAGGCTCGAAGGGGGATTATAAATATTGTTTAGAAGGGTAGCAGCGGCGGGCTCTTTCTGTTTCATCTCTCCGCAGCCCGCAGTGGAGATGTGGATAATCTCCTGTTGACCATGGCCCTAGAAAGCCCCAAGATGTTGACTGATCATCAAGTGCTACGTTACTTGTCAACTTAGTTCAAATGGTTTTGCCCGGCTCTCGAAACAGTAATTTGACGGTTAGTGCCGATCCATTGTCGAGTCACCAGCGGCGTCCCACACATTCACAATAATCATGGGTTAATTTGTACACTGCCTCAGACATCCCTGCCATAGAACGACCGAAAATGTGGATCATTAAGCTGAGTTGAACGTGTCAATCCAGGTGCGAAGGAATCAATAGATAACGGTATAAAAGCTTTAGGAAAAATCTGTGTGATAACGTATTTGTGAGCGACGTATAATATAGTAAGTTGAAGGCATTGTTGACCAAGGAATTAAATACGTGATGACCTTCGGATTTAGATTATTTCGTGTAGTTGGAACCTCGCGGTGGGTGTTAAGTAGCTGCGGGTTTCCCTAGATTTTGTAGGCGGCGTAAAGGTCCTAGATCGAGTCCTCAGTGTGCAATTTCCATTTCTCGAGCTAAAGGAGAGATGTGATATGGGCAACATGGACGAGCACTATATGTCCCTAAATTTGGGCGAGACCTGGTATAATGATATCTAGGTAATCGATAGAGAGGAACGATTTTAGCGTAGGTAAAAGGATTGGCAATAAGAAGTACGGACGGTAAGGTTAGGATATATTAAGCGCAACACATGAAATAAAAGCAGAGGAAATAAAGTATGCGATTGGAACTATCCCTAGCATGAGCGCCATGTTGTTCGCTTCAATCCTGGTAGGTGTTAATGTTGTGGTTAAAGCCATACTACTACTGCTGCTGCTGCTACTACTACTACGACGTAGGTCTGGACCAAAGCTTGGAACACGCTGGGTGTTGTGGCACAGGATTTTCATTTTGAACTCCTTCTTTGAGGAGATGGGTGGCCATCGTAATCGAACGCAAGTGGAAATTTGAGCAGTACTAGCAAGCCACTAACCCAACTCTACAGGTACCTACAACTATAGCGCGGTGGCGCTTATACACGTAGTTTAATAGAAGAAAGCGCTAGATCTATAGATAGGTATAAGAAGCAAGCAGGGCTTTACTGGAAATACCTTGAAAGGAACTTGAGATGGTCGCCCTAATCTTTTTAATATTATATCAGTAGTTTATGAGCCTAAATGCCTACAACTACCACGAAAGAAGCATGGCGAGAAATTGGACACATATAACTACCAATTTTATATTGACAAGAGAATAGGTCATCTAATGAAGAGGGGAATATCTAGAAATACAGAATCAGAAACATCAATGAATCATATCGTAACATCGTCATGTATCATCTATACCGGCTCCAATCAGGAGAGCTTCGGAAACCCACGAGACGAAATAAACTTTTCGAAAGTCTCCACAGATCCAGTCGGATCGATAGCGCCAATATAAGTATCAGGCCGTAGCAAGTAAGCTGCGTCACGGGTTAGACCTGTCTTTTGATACTCAGGATCCCACTCGAAGACATGGAGAGGAATATCTTTCTTCTTGCACCAGTCGACCAGGTCATCAGTTGCGGTTCCATAAACATGTACTTGCCATTTTATAGTAAGGACAGAGAAATTATCAACCCCATTGACAACCGCCCAGGGCAAGCGATCACCAGCATGGACGCTACCAGCGGATCCTTCAGCCAACGGTCCAGCACGATAATTCAGCATAGTTTGCGAAATAGTGTTGAAGAGGCGAGTTGTCACTAAAGGAATCCGCATAGCGATGGGTGCAATATACGGGACAACCCAGCCGCGAATTGTGTTAGCGATTAATCCTTCCGAGGTGATGGCCGTAAAAGCCTGGTCTGTCGTCGCAACGAGCGTAAGGGCGAATGCTCGGCGCTCAACTTCGTAGCTGTCCAAAAGGCTATCGTCTGCGCGGTTCTTAAGCACGGCAGCCAGCTTCCAGGCTAGATTGATTGCGTCGCTGATACCAGTGTTCATTCCCTGGCCGCCGACCGGCGAGTGGACGTGTGCTGCGTCGCCAACTAGGAAGACACGACCTTGACGGAAGCGGTCCGCAACGCGGTGGTGAACGTGATATGTTGAGAACCAGTTCACTTTTTCGACGTTTACTTTCATTTCATTCATAGCGATATGAGAAACGTCGTCGAAAGTAAGGGAGTCCAAATCCTTAACACGCTCTGAACTGATAAAGCCGACCAGTCGGGCGTGACGCATATCATCGAGACCAAAAACAAGCATAAAGTCAGTAGCGCTCAGATTGATATTGACCTCAAAGTTAAAGCCCTGTCCTGATCCTTCAACATCCGCAACGAAAAATGCATGCGGATAGGTACCCCCTTCAAACTTAACCCCCAATGCATGCCTCACGCTCGACCGGCCCCCATCACACCCAGCAACATAGTCAACTTCACATACCTCCTCCTTCCCATCCTTCCTCAACGTAACATCAACCTTTTCACCTTCATCCACAAAACTCGCCAACTCAACCCCCCTCTCAACCTCAACCCCGAACTCCTTCAGTCTCTCCTCGAGAACCCTCTCATGGCGATCCTGAGGTAGAATAAACACAAACGGATACGGTGTCTTTCCTGTACCAATATCCTTCAGTGGAACACGGGCTTTGTGCACTCCCGAGTACCACAAATTCGTAGCGGGCGCGACATGGCCGGCTTTGAGTATTGCCTCTGTCAGACCAAGCTGTTGGTACAGTTCGAGAACACGAGCATGCACAACCATTGCCCGGGAGGTTGTTGATGTAAATGGGGATTTGTCGATTATTCGCACGGGGATATTTTGTGCTGATAGCCATAAGGCTAGCACGAGGCCTGTTGGGCCTGCGCCTGTTATTAGGATTTGTGGTTTTGTTGTTGACATTTCGTTTGTGGTTTATTGTTGAAGAAGAGCGGATATTGTGAATGAGGAGGGAGTTTATATATCTTGAAGTATAAAATTGGGGTAAGACGATCGATGATTGGCGATCTGTTGCCTTGTCGGGATGATCGGGGGTAGAATGTCTATCCCGAGTCGGGAGACGGAGAATGAGGCACCGATATCCTGCTCTTTATTTACAGTGTGACGAGGGTATGACATTGGAGGTTAGACACGGTTTAAATAATTGCTGGATGCCTTAATCCCAGCATGATGTTGGCAAGTGAGTCACTACATCTGGAAAAAATATTCGTAAGCTCGTGAAGCTCAGCCTCATCTCATCCCGTCCCGTCCCGTCCCGTCTGTTCTCAGCCCTAACTCACCTCCCATGCAACCGTCCATCCGGTGACAGAGTATCAATCTATACTGGAGTTGCCCGAATCTACTTCCTAAATGATATTGATCAGATGCGTTGCTAGAGATTACTATTAACGTCTTACAAGTCCCAAGAAAAGAAAAGAACACTCACCCCTGATATACTCCTCTCCTAAGAGGCAAACTCCCAGTAACAAAATTGTAGGATGGGAGTTTTGTAAGCGGCAGCTGTGAGGCTGTCATATTTCCCACCATAATAGGGCTAGTTATGTATATAGCTAACTTGAGTTCAGTAGCGTGTGAAGAAGAGGTACGAAACTCATACACTTCCGAGAAAGCAATTATTGGGAATCCCGCTGGGACGTAGGGTGATGAACGATCCTGGGAGAGAAACATTGCCGTGTATGCTCTGGAGATAAGATATCTTGGAAGGCGATGAGGATGAAAGGCTTCATTTTATATACGCACCAAGCTAGGACCTCGCTTCTCAATGGAAACTAACTTGAAATACCGATTTGTAGCTTGCGAAAGTACCAGACTGGAATTGAATTGTATATGCCTCGCCGACACAAATGACAAAGTAGTTAGGGCAGAATAAATTAAAAGAGAAATACAAGAGCTGGTTGACATCTACGCATGGATCCAATTTCGAGTGTAGTGAACATATTTCGAATTTCTGTGCTGATTAGATGTCAAGACTGTCAGTGACCTCTTCTACAGTACAACAATGCTAGACCATCTTAGGTAGACGAGAGTTACCGAACTAGTCAACCAGGAGTTTGCTTCCCATGCACACACCCGAGCGCCTCGACAAAACCAGGTATTGGAAAACAAACCAGTGACTTCACGACCGGTTAATCCGGATATCAGCCCACACTTGATGAGATCTTGGGAGTTTAGCAGGTGTTGATGTCACTTGATCCGATTGCTGTAGCCAATAAAATTCAATTCAACCGTTGGTACTATTCCATGCTACTACTGTACATTGTCTATTCATAACAAAGCAAGTAGCTTTCAGATATCCACCCAATGCAAAAGCAAATATTTGATCCTGCAAATACCAATTGTGTACTCCCGTTGCTATAGACGAATCTGTTTATCCTGATACCCTTGAAGTATCTTATATATGGCTAGGTCGGGAGACACGACGAAGTCGATCCGAGATATTTGATATGGGACATGGTTCGCAAAGACGACCGAGACACGTACATAGTTATGTTGGTAAAGGTTGGTCATATGTCAAGTGCCAGACGCCAGCATGCCGACGTCTTCGATTTAATGAAGGCTGGCAGCATGACTGTCTATTTTGACACGGTCGTCTGGTCGCTCAATGATACCATGTACACATCATTATTTGGGATTTTCAAATAATTCGGAAGTGCTGTCAAGTCTCGTACGGGAACAGCATATTCAAGCCTTAAGAGTCGAAGAATTCAGATGCATGTGGTCCTTCGAGTGAGCAAGGCGATATTCTGAAAATTCGACCAACCGATATCAACTACCAACGCTGTGCCAGTAATCACGTCGAAAGATGAGTCCCATAGCATTTGGAGACGAACCGAAGAATTGTCGAATTATAGAGGATTGGAGTGAAACCAAATTCATCAGGCCCATGCAATCCGTAGTACATAAGACCCGAAAACCAATCCAGACTGACAATCCCGGAATATGCCAATATGTTAATACATTTATTAGACCTCAGAGTGTGCCTAGCGGCTTTCTTGCTTGTCGCCTGTCAAACTCGTTGAATGTGTAGCCCGACTGCAAACAGGACACGGTGTCGAGTCAATCATACGGTGCCCATAAGAGTGCCAAGCCTTGTGGCATGATCAAGACACTTTTCGAGACATGAATCGTTTGAGTCACGGCAGTGTTGTTTTCGTTCAATCGGGGTCCAGCACATCGAGAGCATTGCCAATAATGACGTAATTGCCCTTGAATTGACCAAAGTCGAATGATGCACATGCGTAGTTTCCACATTATCAATTCCAGACAAGGCAGGCGACATATTGGCATAAGCACGACCATTATCAAAAAGCGAAACATCCAAAATCAAGTCCGTACTAAGAATTGCTGGTAGCTGAAGATCCGCCCGACGGGGCCTGAACACAAGCAAGTTCGATTTGAATATCCTCCTGACTATCGGGTGGTTCGCTATCGTACGATGGGGCACGACTAAGGATGGCCACGGCCACTTGCTGTGCCTGCTCATGGGCGGTCATGTTGTCGATATACCAGGTTTTGAGAGGGTCATCCGTTGAGCCAGAACTATAGAGGGTCGCTTCTTGATCAGGGATTGTCTCTTGGGCGAATACTGCAAAGCGTTAGAAAATCAGATAAGAAAGGAAGGGGTTGGGAAAATTTCACATACTTTCGACAGGAATCGTGCCAACGTCCCACAATTGTGGAGGACAGCTGGTGAGCGTTGTCGGTGGGCTAACAACCATTTGATTCAAAATGGTTTCCAACGGACGGGAATAATAGTCACCAGTGGAAGACAGGTGGAAAAGAGCATGCTTCAAGGCACGTTTAAGATCTCTAGAGCAGTCCGTCCCCCAGACTCCATCACATCCATTATTATCACCACCCGGGGTCCCGGTCATGTTGCCGATTCGCAAAGCAACTTCGGACGTACGATTTGCAGTGATCACGGATTTATCAACACGAGGATTATCGAAGCTGAGCCAGAAACCGGTTTTCGTCATGGGTTCCTGGCCTTTCCCCCTAGGATTGGCATCGTAGGCGTAATAAAGAGAGATATCACGAATAATTAGAGGTCGAAAATCGACCGGTACGGCAGTTTGGGCCACAGGGTCGACACAGCTACTATCCCAAAAGGTGCAAATCTGGGCAGCGGCAGGCTGTAAAAACAGGACCAGAACCAGGACGGCCCAGAAGGAGCTAAATAAGAACCCCATCACCGGTGATGAGGAGACAAAGGACTTCATAATTGCAAAGGAGGGATTCAACCGCGTCAGAAGCGCGGAAGAGACAGAAAGGAGAGGTCAGAAAGTGACTAGCGTATCATTCTTTTCGAGAAGATCCAGAAGGAAACAACCGAGAAGTAAGAGGCCAGGTGGACAAAATCAAAACCGTCTGGGCATAGATAAGACACAGCCAAATCTGACTAGAAACGGAAAACAAGGAATAGGAATTCGAGGGAAAAGAAAGTCGAAAGTCCCCGCAGCGCTTACAGGCTCAGACCGCCAGGCGGCTGGGTTAGCAAGAATTGATTGATACGGGAAATGAAACGAACTAGCACCAAAGGCCAAAACAAATGGCCACAAGGTACTTTCAGTCCGTGTTGGATAGAAATGAAGAACAGAAATATAGGAATAAAAGGGAAAGGAAAGGAAGGGAAGGGAAAGGGAAGATTTGAACCAAAGAGAGAAAAGTCGAGTAGAAACAAAGTCGGGATGCTCCGAATATGGCAGAAATAGGAGGGTGGCTTAGGTAAGGCCCATTCCGCAGTCCCGTGACTTCCCCTTGTTTTGGTGGGAATTTCTCGGAATGACCGAATGCGGTATTTTACACTGCCGATCTCCGCTAGTGGCCAGGAGGCGTCCAGTAAGAATGCTCCAAAGAAGCCACCTCCATCATTGTCTGATTTTGTGTATTGACCAATACCAAGCCAAAAGTCCAAAGCACAGAAACAATCAATCCTACCTAACCTTACTGTTACACTTCGATTCTTGTCTCTTGACTTCTTCTCGGCTGTTGACGGACTGCCAGAGAGCAACTTGGGAGATGTTGAATTGTCAATTAGCATCTACTTCACCAGCATCACTATTTGATCTCCATACCTAGACTGCACACCGCCAAGTGCCCAGAGCTCTTGGTGCAACTACACCCGGTTTACACCACCACAGTCATCTGCCTATTTTCATCATAGTTTGAGTTGGTGTGATCCGGCTATTTCCTCGATTGAGGTCTTAACTTTCTTATTGTCCCACATATTATCATTCAATTATTCAATTACCTAGGCTGAAACCCAGAACCGCCTCTGAAGAACCGCTTGTGAAAGCTAGTTCCGGTCCAATCTCCGAACTCTCCGTACCAATGGAGTATAATCCATACACTATAACAGGCTCGAATGAAAATAGCGTGAGGACCATGCAAACTTAGGTCTTTTGACCTCCAATTTTCATTAGATGCAATTCAATTATTATTATTATTATTATTATTATTATTATTATTATTATTATTATTATTATTATTATTACATACTCCCTTCGACGCTTTTCCGTGGAGCATAACCAACCTCTCTAGTCTAAACTACTACTCTATCTAGGTACAGTAGTAATTCTACTCTCCAAGTCTGACTCCACCAGGAGGAGAACCATCCGGAACCGGCACCTGAGTCTGAGACTGAGACCTCTTCTGAGCCGACGGCTCCGACTTCTCCAAACTATCCATTCTCGAATTCAGCACCTCAATAGACCGAGTCATTGACCTCGTAGCCTTCCTAATCCTCTGCAACTCGCGCTCGCGGTTCCCCTGTGCAATACGCACAATCGATTTCGCAGTCTCAATCTCCGCCACCTCCATTGGCCCCAAATGAACCAACGGATCATTCTGGTAATGTAACTGCGCCGTCAAAACCCTACTAACAGCCTTAACCAATGGCAGCGTCCCGGGCATATTAAAAGTAAGCCACGAGGCGTGTTCCGGCGTTGCACCCTTATATCCCCAAACCACATCCATGGCCTCTGCACGACGGGTGAATTTCTTCTCGCTCTGTGCTCCTGTAGGGATGGGTGTTTTGTTATGTTCCCAGTCGAAGGGCGGAACTGGAGTTGTTCTGGTTTTCCAGTCTGTGTAGCTTTCTAGTTCGCTAGGTGTCATTTGGGATAGAGCGATGCTCTCTGCGTCGCGCGGTTTAGGGGAGGAGAGTTTTAACCCTGTGTAGAGGGCTAGACTGTTGCCTTCTTTTACCACGTTTGCGAGCGCTTCGAGCTTCTGAGCTGTTGTTTCTAGGTCGTCGGCTGTGCTGGGGACTGGGGTTGTTCCCGGGACGGCTTGCTGAATGGGATCCATCGGTATGGCAGAGAGTATGAATCTCTGGTATTGTAGATTCCTTCTGCCAGCTATTCCACAAGTGGGGAGTGGCAACTGCGGCTCTTAAGCTTGTAGATCCTTTGTTATACAACCGACAAAGAGATACGGGCCGTCACAAAGCAAGCAAGGGCCTTTGAAAGCTGATGTAGTGGACGATGATTGGATATAGTTGTGCAAAGATAAAATTTTCCCGTAGTGGATCTTCCGTAAGAGAAATGCCGATAACAAATGACAAGGATTGTAATATTAACTCCGGTATCTTAGCTTTGAGAAAGTGGTGAGAAGTAAGGAATGCAATATGGAGCTGTCCAGCTTATCGATCCCGACTGGTCTGAAGCCCCACGGCGATCGTCCACCTGGTTTGCATCGATTTCCCTTTTTCAAGCTTCAGGCTAGAATAATAATTTGACAGTATGCCTACTGCACATATGATGTGTGGTGATCTGTAGGGAATACAAAACTGAGGATGGCGAATGAACCGACTATAATTTGAAAGGATTACTAATGTTTGTTTGAGATTTACTAGAATCTAGATATACTTCAAACTAACTTCAATTTCCAATTTTCCCATATCCTTCATAGCGAATGATAAGTATGATATATAGTACAAGTGGGTTAGCCAACCCAGTAAGTTGCATCCTGCAACTGGTTTCGATAATTTACAAGCTGAATGAATGCCAAATCATTCTTCACGTCAGGACCCAGATGGCTCGTTATAGAGCAAATGAGAAAGAAATAAATCACCAGTCAGATATGAACAAGGAGGAAGGAGAGTGTCCATCAAATAAAAAACCCCAACGCCAGAACTCCACGCTTGAATGCTTCCAGTAAATGTTGACAATCGCTTCCGCTGTCAAGATCAAGAATCGTCATCTTCGACATAAGAGTGTTCCTTAATGCCATTCCCATGCAACCAGGCTTGTTTCCAAGGACCGCCAGCTCCAAAAGCCGCCTCGCGGTCCTGACGCATTCCTTCAAGGACACCAACAATACCACCATTGCGCAATCTCTCAAGCACAACATTCATACCCTTTTTGCTCTTGAGAATCGCATCCCGAGTCCGACTCACACCAATGAGTTCAATTGTCCGCTGAATACCAGCAGTGGAAAGTGAAGTGAAAAGTCCCCGCCTCGGGGCATCCTCCTCATGGGCAGCAAGCTGATTATCTACGGGCTCAGCTTTCTTCCTCCCCAACAGTTTTCCTTGCCCAAACCGTGAACGAAACGTGACGGTGGTTTTAACAGTCGTCTGTTCGTTCTTCTTCTCATCAACCGATAACCCATCCAAAGCAGTCAACGCCCCCTCCGCCGACTGCCGTTGGTAGACCTGTTTTTCGACAACACTAAGAATCCCCGTCCACTCCATATTCCGTGATTCGGTCTCCATCCACCCTTCCTTAGCATCCACAACAGTTGTTTCCAGAATATAGCTCTGACCCGAGTTATCCGAGCCCCCGATTCCCTTCGGGAGCAATTTGAGGATTCCCGAGGGAACCTTCGACTTCTTCAAATGCAGGCGGGTAGTATGGAGACGTTTCGTATTCGGATCGACGAATCGATCGATGACATCGGTTGTTAAGACATGACGGGAGTAGGGATTTGGGTACCGAAGGAAATAGGCTAGAGAGACGGCAGGGAAGGAGTAGTCGTAGGTGAAGACATTCTCGAAGAACTTCATCGCTGGCGATGCATCAGAAGGGCGAGCAGTGTTTGAGAGGTACCAAGGAGTGTCAGAGAGTATGTGGGATTGCTTTTGATCAATAGGGTGGGATGATTTTGAAGCAGATGTTGGGTGACCGTCGTTCCCGGGGATAAATTGGTAGCAGAGATTCTTCGAGCTTCTAAGAATGACGCTAGTCCTCTTTGCGTAACGCGGGGTTGAACCCTGATCACGTGTCTGTCTTCTCAACGGTTGTTTATCATTTTCGAGGATCTAGATTCTTGTCTTTTTATATGGGTGATAATGCCGGAAAATGGCTCTATTAGTGCCATGTTCTTGAGAATAGTATGTTTGCTGGATAACTTCTCTTGTGGTCTCCCAGGAACAATCCTACATGGATATATATTCACTCCGCCCGATGCTCGGGTTCAAGTTTCGGATCTAGAATTGGTACTAGTATTTCTATCACCGCTACCGTCCAAGCTGTCAAATTAGTTTATACGAGCCCCAGGGTGGCTCGTACCTATATAGAGTTCATGTCATCCGATGTTACACTACACTAGACCACCAATTGGTAAAATACACTAATTTTCCAAAACCTTGTTTATTGTGATTCGGGTGGAAGCAAGGAAGTACTTCCCAAGCGCTTCAGTTCCTGGTTCGGAGGTTTAAAGAATCCAAATTTTATATTTCAGGAAAACCTATGGCTTTCTCTTCGTCCCATGATAATATCTGAATGACTAACTTAATTTCACCTCCAACCTCGAAGCCTGGGCCGGCGACAAGCATAGTAATGGACTAGTGCTATACATATCTAACCAACAGTTGAGTTGTTTATAGTAGTGTTTACTATATTCATATATGTTCTAATCTATTAGCACATTGCTATAATCTATGAATGACGCGCATGTTTTCCGTTGTTTAGTATAACTACACCACGGACGAACCCTCGAACCCCATTACTGAGCCAGCATTCCTCGCCATCGACAAGCTCAGTCGCGGTAATGACCTGCTCAGTGCAAAGCCCGTGATCCAAAGCATATTGCCTTGTCGTACCTGCATTCCCACCACATGACAACGGCGGTGTTATCCATTTTGCACCAATGTCTTTGTCTAGATCTTCAACAGACTGGCCCTGGGACGTCCGAGGCCTAAAGTAGGGGGTTGTAATGCTCCCTTCCATAACCTGACCCTCAGGGTTGATAACCAGCACTTCAGCTAGCTCCTGCGGAGACAAAATCCCGGCACGTACCCTCGCAGCTGTGTAATTATCCCGTGCGGTAGTTTTATGGGTAGTGAACGCGGAGGGGACGGTGCTCACCGAATCGACATAGACACGCCATACATTCAAGTGAGAAGGTGCCTGGAAAGGGAGAAAGTTAAGCAGTTCGATCGGTGTGGTTGGATTGGCTTCCACATTGCAAGTGCCATTGCGGTCAATCACGATTCGTAGCCGCCATGGCTTTGTCTTAACAGGTAAGAATGTGTCAAAAATTTGTACTAGGGTGTTCAAGTCCTGACTCAAGAACTCTACAGCTTTCTCCCATCGGAAATGACGGGCGGCATTTAGTAGACGATTTTGGTGGTAGGGTAGAAGGTAGTATGGCGAAGTATGGAAGCCAGCAGAGATTTCTGGTGCGTCTTGAGAAAGTAGACCAGGAAGTGCAGGATCGTAACGGAGAGAGGATATTATCTGGAACAACTCAGAGGAGAGGGAGTCGTTTGAAGTCATTGTGATCCGGGGTAATCGGGAAGCAGCTAGGAGATTAGTTCGAGTTCATGAATTGTTCCATTTGTTTGTATGCAGGAAGGAACACTGCATATGGCCAAGAACTCTCGAGTTAAAAGACTCAATACATCGTAGGCAGAATATACCAATTGAACAAGAGAGACGAGAGCTGTTAGAATGAAGTTGTGGAATGGACGTTGTGATGAAGGCGGAGATCAACAAGCTCAGTGATTGGCCAACGGCAGCTCGGAGAAGAACGCATAATAACTTTTTCAGGTGCATTTCGATCTCGTTCAATCTCAACTCCTCTTCTTCCTCTCTAAAGCAGCTTTCTGCTACCGGTTGGTTCCCCTCCCTTTGACTTTGTTTTAACCCCTTTGCTTAATATTTAATATTCGCATTGTATATTATTTCTAATTACTCATTGTTTTTTCTTTATCCCTTTCAAACAGAATAGAAAGGACTACTCGGGTCGCTCTTTCGGGTCATCATGTCAAGCGAATCGCCATTACCGCAACCACCCAAGAACGTGGTTGTTGATACCGCGTCCCTTCCCGCCTCCTCTTCCTCATCTGTCTGGGACCGTATTTCAAAATGGGTCTCCGAGAATAAGGCTCTAGTTTATACCATTGCTGGTGTCGCGGTCGTTGTAACGAGTGCCGGTGTTGTCTACTATCTCTCCGATTCCAGCCGAACCGGACAAGTACCTCCTCCTTCAGACAAGAAGAAGAGCAAGAACCAAAGACGGAAGGAGAAGAAGAAGGCTGAAGAGGAGAAGAAGGCCAAGGTCGAGGATGGTACGTCGTCCTTGTTTGACTGACATTTAATGTATCAAACTCGCGAGCTGATATTATTTAGAGAAATCATCTAAGAAGGCTGAAGAATCCGAAGAGCTTCCTGAGGTCGATGAAGCTACGGTCGGCCAATTGTCGGAAGATGTGGGTTTGAAAAGGAGTTGAACCGGTAAATATAGGCTGATTTGTATTACAGACTCGGAAGGACTACGCTGCAAAGCTCAAGGCTGCCGGTAACAAGGCTTACGGCTCGAAAGACTATAACAGGGCGATTGAGTTGTACGGAAAGGCCATTATCTGCAAGCCCGACCCCATCTTCTACTCGAATCGCGCCGCCTGCTACAACATTCTCTCGGAGTGGGATAAGGTTGTTGAAGATACCAGCGCCGCACTTGCAATGGATAGCACATACGTCAAGGCATTGAACCGGAGGGCCATCGCATATGAGCACCTGTCCAAGTTCAGTGAGGCTCTTCTTGATTTCACGGCCAGCTGCATCCTCGACGGCTTCTCCAACGAGACTAGCCGAAATGCTTTGGAAAGACTCTTGAAGAAGGTTGCAGAGAAGAAGGCCAAGGCTATTCTGGAGACTAAGGGCAGCAAACTCCCAAGCCCAACCTTCGTTTCAAACTACCTCCAAAGCTTCCGTCACAAGGATCTCCCCGAAGGGTTGGAAGAGACCGCTGACCTGAGCGAAGACTCTGGAAAGGGTCAGCTGCGTAAAGGCCTGTTGGCTATTGGCAAGAAGACCGGTGACGGCTATGAGGAGGCCGCAGCCGCGTTCGGAAAGGCATTGGAGCTCGGTGACCTGGGCGACTACGAGGCTCTTGCCCTCAACTGGAGAGCTACCTTTACTTATCTTGGTGGTAATGCCCAAGCTGCGTTGGCAGACCTTAATAAGAGTGTTGAATTGCAGCCGTCATTGGTGCAGAGCTACATCAAGCGTGCCAGCTTGCATCTTGAACTTGGTTTGTCTCCATGGTTTCGTTTAACGTGGCTTTTATCTAATACAGCACAGGAAACAAGGAAGCTGCAGCAGACGATTTTGATCTAGCCATTACCCACAACAAGGATGACCCCGATATCTACTATCACCGCGCCCAGCTCCACTTCATCCTTGGAGAATTCGCGGACGCCGCCAAGGACTACCAGAAGTCGATCGAGCTCGACCGCAGCTTCATCTACTCTCACATCCAACTTGGTGTGACCCAGTACAAGATGGGCTCAGTTGCCTCGGCTATGGCTACGTTCAGAAGATCCGTCAAGAACTTCGAAGACGTCCCCGACGTGTACAACTACTACGGAGAACTCCTCCTCGATCAACAGAACTTCGCCGAGGCTGTTGAGAAATTCGACAAGGCTGTAGAGATGGAGAAGTCGAGCAAGCCCATGGGCATCAATGTCCTCCCTCTCATTAATAAGGCTCTTGCCGTCTTCCAATGGAAGCAAGACTACCAGGAAGCTGAGAACCTGTGCCAGAAGGCTCTGATCAGTAAGTCACTGTCCTTTTTCGTAACCCAGCTAATCTAACCCGGTATAGTTGATCCCGAATGTGATATCGCCGTCGGCACCATCGCTCAGCTCTCCTTGCAGCAGGGCAAAGTATCGCAAGCCCTGAAGTACTTCGAGAAGGCAGCTGAGCTAGCCCGCACCGAAGCCGAGATCGTGAACGCCATCTCTTACGCCGAGGCAACACGGACACAGTTGGAGGTCCAAGAGAAGTATCCCCAGCTGGCCGCTCGCCTACAGGCGATGGGAGCCGGCTTGGGCGGTCCAGCGGGCATTTAAGATGAGCAGTTCAACATAGGGGTAGTCGCGTAATACCCCACAAGCAATCAATTCCTTGATGGAAGTATTGAAGTGGGTGGTGTGAAATTTCTTTTGGATTTCAATTTCTGCCGATGATATGGTTTGTTTTCTTGCCCGAGTATATGGACAAAGGGTGCATGTCTACTTATAATCCTTTTGTTCGGACGCTTTTGTCCAGGACATTTTCTCTCTTGTATTTATTACCACAGCTTGTGACATCTATTTCCTCTCTATTTTGTGCTGAAAAAGATGGGTTGGGGGATGAATGAATTTAATTCTGAGGATCAGCAAAATGTATAATGTGGGTTGGATTGGAAGTAGGAAGGGGGACTAATTGATTGATGTATTGTAGTGGAATAGATGAAGCTAGTATGGAGATCATGATATCACCTGACGGAGCACGGGACTATAACCCCGCTCAGCTTATCAGTAATTGCGTATCGAAGGCATCAGTTGTACAGTACATCGATTTACTTCCTTTCTACTCTGTATACTTCCTTTGTTCTACTCCTCATCTTTTACGACCTTCCGAGGATCCCCTTCATCCTTCTTACTCTCTCTTGATCATCGCTCATCGTACTTACTTACCTTCCCCAATACCTTACCTCTCATCAGTGACGGAATCACTTACACTCCATCTCCCTTGGGTAGCAACGTAGTACCCGGGATTCTCCTAATCCGCCCACTGGTTGATCTTCCGTCAGTCAAACAGTCATAGTCATCTCTGCCTTCCTGGTGGGGCCGTCATTGACCTCAGCCTGACTGATTCCACTTTCCTCTCCCTCCTTCTTACACGAAGCTTCTTCCATTAGCTTTCATAGTTCCTTTGCGTGTCGGATCCTAGCTCGCTCAAAGACTCTCCATCTCCATCAAGTACATGGAAGCTGCCACTCGGTAGTGAACTCCATGTAAGTCTGTCATCTGCCAGCGGTAAGCTCTTCTCCGTGCATCATCCTTCGAGCTCATTGTCCCACCGACTCGAATACAATTAGACTGTAACTGACTTTGACTTTCAGTTTGCTACAGATAGTCATAAAAAGTAGCATACAGCTCCATACGACCGTGGTATTTGATTCTATTGAAATCAGGGATATTGATTCAAATCACAATGCCGGAGAGACAGGGTATGCATTGATGACTCCACTTAGTTTCTGTTCAATCCAGCTGACTTGATCCAGCGGTTATCACCCTTCATCCCCTCTTCCGTCCTGATGTGCTTCCCTTTCGCTCCTTGACCTTTGCTTCCGATTCCGATTCCGTCAATATCGGTCGAGCCTCGAAACGCGAAACGAAGAACTTGGCACCTGCTCATCATAATGCTTGGTTTGAATCTCGAGTTATGTCTAGGGATCATGCGAAATTGACTGTGTCTTTGGAGAAGAAGGTTTGTCCTTGAGTCCTTCTGTCTTCTGGCATACTTGTCTTTACTCGACAGTGAACTGTTTGCTGATTATGGCTTAATAGGATGTCTACATTCGTGACAATGGCTCTATGCATGGGACTCTGTTGAATGATAAAAAAATTACGCCTCATTGTGATGTTAAGATTTCCACAGGTGACGTGTTGACTTTTGGTGCTGAGGTCGTCCGTGCATCTGGTAAGTCTTTTCCTAATTTCCCTGTCCCAACGCAAAGTTGAGGTGAGTTTTCTCATATTCTGCCAGAAATATTTGCTCCTCTCAGGGTTCGCTGCGAGTGTCAGTGGTTTGATACGCAGTAAGTGTCTTCATTCTTGGCTTGTTGATTCTACTGACACAGTGGATAGTGAGGAAAAGACACCCGGGTCTCCATCTCCACAAGCTCCCAATAGCTTCTGTGTACCAGAGGAAGATGATGATGTTATCGACGTTGCCTATGATTCTATGCCCGCGAAAGATACGGCCATTCATACCTCCAACGTTGATGATTCGGACGTTGCCTCGGACTCTGAGAATCACCCCCCAGAAGATTCCACACCCCTGACCTCGCCATCAAGCAACGGGAAGGTGTCGGTGGAATCCAAGCCCGAAGATAAGCCGAAAGCAGACCATGAGTCTCAAAACGTCCCCGAAGATGAGCAGGGGTCTCGACAGTGTCCTATTGTGCTTGATAGCGAGCAGCCAGCCGTGGAGACTGCGTTTTCTGATTTGAACAGCGAAGGTGATCCCACAAAAGATGATGCAAATAACGACCCATATGAATCAGGCAATTTTTCCGGTTCTGATGGTGCAAGCCACGGTGTAGAGCTTGACTCTTGCGACGAGGATGAGCAGTCCGCTGTCGATGAGGATGATTCTTCATCCGACCAGATTTCTGTTCATGATTCGGAAAAGGATGATCTGTCAATGGAATCGGACCACATTCCGATGAAAGTGAATTATAAGTGCCCATATGTCGAAGAGAACGATATGGAGGATGGGAGTATCCTCTCTTGCGTTTCGGAAGCTGGATCTCTCTTCGATAGCAGACGAAAGGAGCTCCTTGAAAATATTGTTGGGTTCGAAACGAGTCATGATGATCATCGCGCTAAAAATCGCTGTAAACTTCGTGACCAAAGTCCACTTGAGATTAATGATATAACTACCTCTAAGAGCAATGCACCTCCGGCACTTCCGATGCTTAACGAAAAACCAGGCGATTTGCTTGTGAACTATCACCAGCGCATTGACCGGGGCCAACCATTTATTGACCCATGTGTGCCAGTACCCGGCAATCAATATGGCATATCATATCTTCCGATTTATGAAAATTCATACATTCCCTATCAGGATGGGCCGTTTATGATCGGCCAACCAAATACACGCAACAATGGACCTGGTGCCACTGACTTTACTGAGGTTGCGCGTTCGGTCAATCACGCAGAGAATTCCTCGGATAACCAGGTTCAGCAGTCTGAGAAATCTGCCCATGGACAGTCGGACAATCAGGAGTTTGAACATGGTCAAGGTCATACAAAACAATACGAGGGCTCTTCCGTTGAAGAGAACGAACATCACACCATGGAAGATTTTGACTCGATGGACGACTTGATTGACTGGGTGGAAGAGAAGACCTCTCAAAAGGAACCGTTGAAGCGAAAGGCTGATGAAATGGAAAAGGACTCTCCATCTGAGATCGCAGCTACGAGCAAATCACACTCCAAATCTGTTGAACTCTCCCATATCGACCAACCCGCAGTCGATTCCAGCGAGGGGTCGTTCTCTCAAGATGCTCAGCCGAGGAATCCAGATGGCGGACTCAAATGTTCGCCATCTCAGCTTTCTGATCTTCAGCCTATCAAGGATACTCAACCGAAGCAAAATGCAGCCTCGTCTCGTCACAAAGATCAACCTCCACGAAAGCGGGCGAAAACAGGAAAGAGATCACGGGTGGAGAAAAAGTCACGAAAGGGGAGCGTTGCGCGGTATGCGACTACAGCTCTTGTGGGGGCATTGGTTGGTGGCTTGGGAACCATTGCTGCCTTGGCATCTCTCCCGCCTGAGTACTTCCAGTAGTGCCCGAGACTGTTCGATCAAGAGTGCAGATATGCATGCAGTTATGTTGCTACGATGCTATTAACAGTCTATGACCTAGTTTTATTTGAGCGGTATTTATCGGTGTTGGAGGCTGACACTGCTTAATGTTAGTGGATGGGAAGACAGGGACATGATTCTTTACGGGTTAATTGATAATGGGGTTGGCGAATGGATTTCGTGTATTTATTTTAGGCCGAATCGCTACTTCGTTTATGCTCTATGTTATCAATGCTATACGTAGGAGAGCGAAGTGGAATGGTTTAGATGCACATTGATGCAACTGCAACTGAGACCTAACCCCAGACCATATGATAGCTGGCTGGGAAAGAGATGCATGTTGACTGTTCCTGTGGAGAGGGCTGATCAGATCGATAGCAACAATGACAATATGCATGCATGAACCAATACTGTTGTTTACAGTACGGAGTAGAAAGATAGATATATTGAAGCAAAACTGCTTTATTACTGCAAGGTAATCCTCGTCGACCCTCCCGACATCAGCTGACCTCTTACCTTTTGTGCGTCTTTGTGTGACCTGCAGCTCTTGTCTTTTCTCTTTCCTTTCTCTTCTTCGTAAAGCCGAACTTCAACTCCCGTTCTTCGACTCTATTACCCGAGACATTCTCGTAAATCGAAGGATATGTGATTTTCCGCAGTACCATCCCCGGCCAGAAATTATTTGATTTCAGCAAGTGAGTTCCCGCAAAAAGAAGCCACAAAATCCCCATCATAGACCGAGTTCCAGTCCAAAGTGTGATAGATATCGGATACATGCATACCGCTGACATTCAACGAGGCTGAATGGTGCCAAGTCCCGCCACACAATCAGCTACCCTTATTGAATGAATTCCGTGCTATTACCCGGCCGAGCCGGACCGGGAGATGGTCAATAATGGAATATTTAGAGATGGCGGTAAGCATGTCGGACGCGTCACACTCGAGAAATGGTTATTGGGTCTATTGTCTTAGACAGACAGCCCTTGTCATTCATTGCATTACAGACACGACTAGTTGGAGGAGCATATAATCAAGACACATGTGATTTATCTCCACTCGACCTGCATTGAACTTCAATCAATCAGTCAATGCATTGACGAAAATCAATTCGGAGCTATTGCCTGAGTTGGGAAGGAGCGAACCCTTACATGCAGTCAAGGAAGGAAACATACTCGGAATTTTGTTCTATATGTCGACTAATCTTAATTCTTTCCAATGAACTTCCACGCAGATCGGATACCTGCAGACAGATCCAAGTCGAATCTGAATCTCGATGGGCTACAATGCTGGGATCCGCCACGAGACCATCTGTTTATGTTAGTTGATTCGTGGGTTTAGGAAATTATTCGACATACAGACCGAATAACAATGCTCCATTGGGTCCTTGAGGCGACAGAGGCTTGTGCCTTGTTGTGCGTGATGTATTTGATTTATTTGGCGGGGTTGTTTTCTTTCCTTTCTGGGTTGTTCTAATCTATCTCAGGGCTATGGATGTTGTTAATGCGATGCGATGCAACTCCACGAAACAACAGCTTTTCATCCAGGTGTTTAGTTTAGATTTGCCCAGGACTATACCGACTTTTCAACATTCTTTTAATTCGATCTTATAGGCTAACGAGCAGGCTATTCCAGCATCGACCTACAGCTAATTTCAGGGTCGAGTCTTCAGATGACCATCTACATCTACATCTAAATCAACCTATCGCATCTGTCCATCTCCTCCATCCATCGGAATTCAATTCCTTGAACCTCGCCAAAACCAAAACTCTATTCACTCGAGCTCGACATAAAACTATCAATAGCGCGTCTGCTAGCCAAATCAGCCACGGCCAAAAACCGGTGTGAGCTATATATATTGCTGATGATATCATCCATGCAGGTATCCGGTTAATTAAGATTTAGTCCACGAATCCTGTAGTTAGGACGGAGCGGTCAAGACCTGTCAGCATGGATGCTTGCCGATCTTGCTGATTGTGTGAATTACCTACTAGATTCGTGTCACACAAGCCCTCGGTGGCGGCCATGCGGTATGGTGGGTATCGTGTGGTTCATCTTGTTTCTGCTATGTCCAGTCTTGTTTCTTGGTTTGCTGAGCTTCTTGCTTGGGCTGCTGGCTGGTTAGTTGGCTGGTCCATATATATGGCTTTAACATAGTATACCTCGTTCCTCGCATAGAAGACAGGAAGAAACAGTTTTGCAGCAGCCATTTTTGGAATACTTCAGAAACAGTTATTTTAACTTGGCCATTAATAGGACGAAAAGACCCAAAACAACGGGTCAGGATACGATGGCAGATGTCGAATCCAATCAATCCCACCTGTTCGGCCCGTTTCAAACAGGCCGCCACGCCGACAGTACAGACAGGCATTATTGTTATTGCGCCATCCGATTATCCAGTAGTATGTAACTCGTAACTCAAATGCGGCCATTCCAGTATGCCCTGGACCCTGCTACATCTCATCATTTGCTACGCTATTTTCTTTCCTGTTATTGGCGAAATTATTGGTGTAAAGGCAGAAATATGCGGGGTCGTTTTGGAGTGATATGGTGATGTGGTCGAATTAAATGCAACTCACTGTGGATTGAATAGAGTCGAGTATTCAGTGTCCAGTAGAGTGGGAGAAGAGAAAGCTGCACTCCACCACTTACTGCGCCGATGGCCAGATAGATGATCACCGATATACAACGGGCCAATAATCCCATTCACTTCAACATTCGTGGATATGCTGATCAGTTGGTTAGTTGGCAGATGAGATAGTCAACACCATTGTGACAAGACAACAATTGACTCGAACAAGAAGAGCCGTGACACGGCTTATGCAAAAGAGTACATAGAACCATTGTTTCTAAGCCACAGAAAATCACCGTTTGGACTGGACAGGGAAGGCCCCTGTTCGAATGGCAGGCACCTTATTATTTTGCTTTTTCTTTACTAATTAGGGTTTCTGGATGTTGGGAATTGATAAAGCTGGCGTTCTCTCGAGTCTTCTTGAGAAAGAAATAATCTGGAACCGTTAAGATACGATCGAAACTTTGGATACTTGATCGGATTTATATACTGATCTATATCTTGACTCGGAAGATAGTGGCCTCGATCTTGTACTACTCTTTGCTGTCTTGTCTCGGTAGTTTGTTCGGGTAGCTGTCTTAGATCCATCCCCATTGTCTGTTTATCCATTCATCTATCCGTCTTCATCACAAACATACAACAATAATTGAACACAAACAGAGGGAAAAAATGACACAACAACCCCTCGAATCCCTCCGCCTAGACCCAGACCACCGATCCTGCATCCGGGGCCGAACTGTGCTAACTTGTCGAAGTTGCGCTGGGAATGCTCCTAGGTAACGCCATCCCCAATCCCACAAATCTACCCAGCTAACCTAAGGTAGAGATACAGTCTGCGCCAGCTGCCGCGGGTGCGGTTTTAACTTATTCCTCTGCGCACACTGCAACCGCAATGACAATACATCTTCATCCTCGGGTTCTTCATCCGCTACACCCGAATCTTCCATCCCTCCTTCACCAGCCAGTCTGAGTCGCAGCTCGAGTACATGTGTTACGTCGAGAAATGAGCTCAGATCTAGCGCTAGGTCTGCCGGGAGTGGCGGGGATGGAAGTGGAGGTGGAGGTGGTAGGATTGGAACTAATACTTCTGCGCCGAGGAATTTGTGAGCGGGTCTCATGATGGGATGGATAGCTGATGGTTGTGTGGTGCTTCTACTGCCATATAACCTATATTTATCTCAGTCTATCTATTCGATTGAACTTGAGCGGTTGAGCGACTGAATGATTTCTTTTATAACTCCCCCGTGCCAGGGTGAGTGGTATATAGCTGGATGATATGAATGGCAGTGGAGGCAGGCCTTCCTTACCTACTTACATATTGATTTTTGTTTTGGGATTTGGTTCCAGCTTGGGATTGGACTGTATTGGAAGGGACTGCACTGGAGTGAACACGGCTACGATGGTTATGATTGATAAGCAATGGGAATTGGGAGTTTGGGATTGGGCATTATATTATATTTGGCATATGATAGGTATTATTTCGGTGTTTCGTTTGCACCTTTTGAATGAGATGAGATATTGTTCATAGGAATATGCTGTATTGCTTTAGGTTGGTTTTGCTAAATCTTCTACACCATCGCGACGGGCATAGCAGAAACATGCTAGAAACAAGCGACTAAACAAGTACATCCAACAAAGCCGATACAGCAAGTACCCTACAAGTCCAGTAATTCCATCCGTACAGCACACTGCATAAAGTAAACCCTACTCACCACCACGATACAACACAGAAGTACCCACTCCCCTACCTACAGAACAAGCCAAACAAGAATCTCAATCCAGCCCAAGTAATACCCACGTATCGTGTCTCCCTGCACTATAAAAACAATGGTTATAGCACAAACCCCCCGCCCCACAACAACACAATGCATTAATCTATCCGTTGCTCGATAAACCCTGATATATGTACAGCAGGTAGCAGTAGTGGCAACAGTAGTACTGAGTACAGCACAACACACGCAATGCACAGGTAACACCTTGCCTCGAATATCTGAAATCGTGCGGCATACACGCAAGCTTACGGAGAGGCTCTCAGGGTCTAGGTCATGATCTCCGGTTTTAGATTTTGATTCTGATGACAATTTGCTTATATTGTATTGGATTGTCTGATGGACGTAGGACAAGCCGTAGATTGGAGGAGGTGAGGTGGTATTGCCGAGGGAGATGTGGTGCGGGGGGTGGAGAGATTCCTGGTGGGATGGATGGATGG
>MVGC01000155.1:0-49400 GCA_003589665.1 Aspergillus sclerotialis | reverse complement strand
AACCGCCCACGCCTCAGCATCCTCCTTCATAAATCCCGAAACAAGATCGCATCAACCACAACTATCAGAAGAACTAAAAAGACGATACCTAAGCAAACCCGGCACCGAACCTCGTCACCTCGCCATAGCCCTTCATCATGCGCAACAAATCCAAGCGCAAAAGGATACCGAAGCCCTCATTTTAGATCGAATCCTTCAACTCGTCTCGTTCCCCTCGTCTCCAAACGCTGACCCCGCCTCTCCATCTCCACACGATGCCACCGCTCTCAAATCCGCTCTGGTCCCCTTCCAGCCTACAGACTACGATAATCTAATCCAGGAGAGGAACATCGAGGGCTTATGTGGTTATTGCCTCTGTCCGAGGGAACACCGTAAGGACGACTCGGGGGCGGGTTATCGGATCGTATGGGGCCCCAAAGGGAGTGGTCCTGGTGGGCGGGGAAGGGAGATGAATATTGTTCCTAAGGAGAAACTGGAGATGTGGTGCTCAGATGAATGTGCGGAGCGCGCGATGTATATCCGGGTTCAGTTGGCCGAGGAACCGGTTTGGGAGAGACGGGCTGAGGATACGCGCGCTAAAAGTATTTTATTGTTAGAGGAAGCCCGGGCCGCAAAGGCAGAGAAAGAGAAAGGGAAAGGGAAGGGTAAGAGCTTCAGTTCTACTACCGTTGGACAACTTGCTGGCGAGTTGGATAATATGCATATGGAGAAACGGGCCGACGATACTGGTATTGCGGAAGGTGTTCAAAAGTTGGATATTCGTGATGAGAATTCCCGTGCTAATGCGCTTGCTATGGAGCGTGGTGACTCTACTCCAGCGTCTCGGGCTGGACGTGTTGATGTCCAAATTCGAGAGCTGGAGCATGTTTCAAGTGACAGTGTGAAGTCACCCGAGTTACAGCAGGAGGATCGTGAAGGGGGCTCTATTGAAGGTTATGTACCGAAGGGGCGCCAAAATGTGCGCAATAGTGATGAAGATGAGAAGGAAGATCTTCTCGACCAATTTTGATATGTCCAGGCCGTAGGAAAATTGAGCTGCGGATGGTGTTCAGGCGTTTACTGGATGATACCCTGGTTCCTACTGTCGAGAAATACTCGCAAAATATAAAGTTTCGATTGAATGCATTCTATAGAAAGAATATACAGGAAAGCGCTTCTAGGAGTAATACAACCATCAATAATAAAACTCCACAGCTGCAATACTATCCTATGTATAAAAGAGCCTCTGGTGGAAAAAAAAGTCTAAGGAGTAGGTAGTCCTGCTCTTTCCCAAAATTCCTAAATTTTAGCTATGATGAAGAAAAAGAGGTATTAGGTAGTATTCATGTAGAAAATAAAAAAGCAAAGGTCCTGCCCGGGATCGAACCGGGATTGGAGGAAGACTCGATATCAGAATCCTGGAGAGATTATTAGGATCAAACTGATTTTGTAGTGGGTATTTTATTATTCTTACCTCAGTGCTAACCATTACACTACAGAACCATGGTTATAGAGCATATAGCATAATAAATTATAGGAAATTAATGGTTACTAATCAAGGTCAACTGACAATTACATGACCGAAAACCATGAATCCTATTCCACTGCCCCTACCCCAGCTTCCTTCCTTCCCTATGTTAATAATTCTTGTTAGAAGGCTACCAGCTCTACCAGCTAGTGTTAGATAGCTTCAATCTAATAAGCTGAATGAGCTCCTAATGGTATATTGATACTTATGTAGAAAATGGCAATAAGTTATAAAAAAAAAATAAAAAAAGGTCCTGCCCGGGATCGAACCGGGATTGGAGGAAGACTCATATCTCAGAATCCTCAGTGCTAACCATTACACTACAGAACCAGAACCTTGATTATCTTGTCCCTTATTAATTATATATAAGAAACTGAACATGTAAATTATCCAATACTCGAATAAAATATATACAAGCATTATATGACTGTTTTTGTGGTGCTAGGGAGCATTTACACCAGTAAAATAGCTCGCAAATGATCAGAATACAAAAGAACAAGTTGGCCACGTTTAAATACTTATGATCCACATACCTAATATATCGGACACGGCGAGTTAAATATAACGAGAGAAAACCGACGTGTGAGCGCTATAAATTTGCTAATACCTTAGAATACGCCGAGTATTATGTGACGGATCTTGGGCCTTCGGCGATCAACGTAAAGTTCGACCTTCACTACTCCAACCACCTCGCAATTAGATTCGGTTGGACCGTCAAAAGGAAACGGAAGCAGCAGCAATCAATGGACCGATGAAGAGATATCTATTTCACATATATTGGCCGTAACACAGAAGCTTATATTACAGAATCAAGAACAGGAGCAACTTCCATCCGATCCAACCTAACAGTACAGGGAGACAGCATTGTTCCCAGTGGCTAATAAAACCCAGGCTCTCACGAACCGCTGATTGTCCTCATCAAATTCTTAGCAATATCCTCGGTGCCTCGGTTGGAACGCCAGGAAGCATTCCTCCCAACATTGGAGCGAGAGCCGTCCAATCTAGGAACCGCCCGGGATTCACCACGGGCAGCATCGGAAATACTGGTGGGCTTTTGATATTCTTCGAGACCGTAAGGAGCCCTAGAAGTAGCAGATGCGCGGTACGAGGAGATAATGATCTTGCCATCAGGATCGATATAGGTACGGATTGGCGAGACATAGTATTTTCCACCGCCAGGGACGGATGGGTCGAGATGCTGCAGACCACGAGGTCCACCTTGCTCGACGTAGTTCAAGGCATTCAAATCCTCGACAGCAACACCAGCAACACCGATAATGGCCCTGGACGTCTTGCCCCTGGATTTACTCTTCGGCCGTAATATACGAGCCTGCACAGGGCGCTGGTGAGCCTGGGGACCATAGCTTGGATGGTTGTAGATAGGTGCATGCGTCCGTTGGTACGCAAGGCCCGCAGAGGGATGTGTCTTGGGTAGGCCAACTGTGGCGTATTCACCCGCCGCCATTCTCGATCCGGGAGATTCGTAGTATTTGTCGCCCATGCGAGCATTTGGAACGGGGAGTGAGGCCGGAAGGTCTAACAATTCAAAGACCATAGGCCCGAGAGCGGTAGGGTCAGTGCGCAGTGCCTTAATATATTCTTGAACTTCCTCCATGCTGACTTTGTCGCTGAGCGTTTCCAGGTCTTCTCCCTTGTCCTGAGCCTCCTTTCTTCGCTGCGCAACGATGTTTGCCTTGACCCGTCGAACAAGTTCCTGCACTACAGCTGTTTTATTGTTTCGTACTCGCCGGAGGTAAGCAATAAACTGCTCCTCCGTCATATCAGCCAGTGAGGGCCCAAGCTGTCGGTATTGTTTTACACCGGGCTCTTTAATTCCTTTGCTCAAGTGTGTGTTGTCCGAATGGGACTCGAATGGACTCTCGTGCCGAGGCATAAGGCCATTTGAATAGTTGACCTTGGCAAGTAAAGAGACGGGCATATTCAACTCTTGAAATTTCTCCAGGGTCATGACATGGTCGGCCGCGGATTCGTAGTCGGTAACATGTTCGTAGGTGTCGTGTTCAACTACTCGGACCACCGGTCGCGATGACTTCTCCGACGTTGCCTTTGCAGGAAGTGGGCGCTTGAGACCCCAGTCTCCTTTAGCTAATGATGACCCTGGCGTAACAACAGCGGCTCGGGTAGGATAAGGAAGGGTTGCGGTCTCCGACTCGTAAACGGTCCTCGAGGTTAACGGTGGTGGAGGGGGAGACAGTGCTTGCGGAAGTGCAAAAAGACGTGACCTCCGCAGCAGATTTGCTGTCGGTGACATGGCTGAAGCCATGATGGGTATGAAAATTGATATCCCAGAGCAGGAACAATCAATCAATCTTCTTGCGCAGAGCAGAAAAGTTGGCGGTAGGAAGAAACTCGCGTGCCAAGCATGTACGGAAGACTATCAGTGCCCACTGTGCAATTTACTCTCGGTATTTCTTCTTCCCTTTTAGTTTCCTCTTTGTTTTAAGCAATATCATCAATTCCAGTTTATTGATTGCAGATATCTCTAATGTTATCTAAACCTGTTATATACTCTGCCATGACCTGGTTTAAGAAATCATCTATGCCCCAACCGCTAACAGCGATTTGACAGTATCCGCAACGCTGTTCTTCAACGACCGGTAGTTGAGTCCCAGAACATTAACGGATTTACTGTTATCAATTCCATAGATATCAGCTGGAATGTCGCTGGGTGAATCCTTGGGTGGCAATTTAGACTCCAGATCAGGATAAGTTTCCCGGATAATGTCCGCGAGATCCTTGTTTGAAAAGTGCCCGGCAGTAACAAAGAATCTCTGTCCACCGGCTTCTGGGACTTCAATGGCCCTAACATGAGCCAGGGCGACATCACGAACATCGACCCAGATGAACGTTCCTGTTGGTGGCAGCTTCTCTTTCGTGGTGCCCTGAATCATATCCCGAATCCGCTTGTTTGAAGTGTTGATGGCTTCGAGGGAGTTCAAGTAATGCACAATCGGTCCTAGGACAAGAGGAGGGTTTATGGTTGCAATGTCGAAGTTTGGCTTTTCGTTCTTAACAAAATCCCAGGCTGCCTTCTCGGCAAATGTCTTCCACGGAGTCAGTACAGCTGACACAGACAGAAGGGGCCTCAACTACTATACCTTACTGGCCCTGTAGACATTGGAGTGATCCATGGCTTCCTCCCAGGTAATGGGGTTCCATTCCTTCTCAGTGTAGACGCTGGGGTGCTTCTTTGCGTTGATGATTGAAGCGAACGAGGAAGTGATGACGACTCTCTTAACTGAAGGTGCATGAGCTTTGACTGCCTTCAGAACGCCAGTCGTGCCCTTAATTGCGGGATCGAGGAAGTCCTTGACGGGGTCTTGGACATTGAAGTGGAAGGGAGAAGCAGTGTGAAGGACGTAGTCGAACGGTGGGTTCGATTTGACGGCCTATACCATGCATTAATGCACAACCCAACAGCGTTGGAGACGCAATTGCCCAAGAAGGGGCAATATCTGGTTTCATAGGGTGGCCATAAAACTAACCTCGTCAAATGCCCCTTCCGCAGCGACATCCTCGACAATCACATAAGAAAGCTTCTCTTTCGGAGTGTTGGGATGAGCCTCAAGAATCCTCCGGCCCTTATCCTCGGATCTGACGGTGACTACTGTCTCAAACCTATACACGTGTCAGCATTATGCGACGTTATACAGGGCCATTTGAGTGCCATTTGACTCATACCCATGCTCCAACAGGATATCAATAACATGAGCAGCGATGAAGCCGCTTCCGCCTGTAAGATGTCAGCTTATCTGAAGCGACAGGTCAATCATAACGCTCCATACCGGTCAGCAGAACCTTTCCCATTATGACGTGGAGGTGTTGGAAGATACAGTGTTCAAATCAACAGTAGTTGTGTCTTTAAAATAGGACACAGATATTTGCGGAGAAGTAAATATATAAAAGTGGCGGGCAGTGAGGGGATGTTTATTAATCGTCCTCTTTGATCTGCTGCTGACAAATGGCCAATGGCCTTTTGTATCAGATTCCATCGAATGACAGCGATCAGACCCGAGCCTCAATGAGCCTCTGTAGCTTTCCAATTAAGCTTGAGCCGCACGATGGTAAGCACATTGTGATCGAGTGATATTACGGATTGGGTCGAGGCCAAGTCAACGAGTGATGACATTGTTTAGCCATGGGAATGGCTGATATTATACCATGGTTTCTACCTGGTCCTTACCTGGTTAGATAGGCGGTCTTACAAATGAAAGGGTTGTTACATAGTAGTGTCTCCTGTACAGCCCTAGTGTTTCACATATCTGACAGATTACTAGCATATAAGTATTGAGAGTACTAGTACTAGGGTATAGTCTCTCCTATCTGATTCACTATTCAAGGGGAATGTTTTACTAAAATGGGACTGTAATGTAGAAGGGATTTAAACCAGCATCAACTAGTTAATATAAGCAGGCCAATTAGTAAGTACCAGGTTAATGTTCTGTAATTGCTTAACTTAAAGAGCGTTAAATTAATGCCTCAGGCCACCAACGGTCAGTGCGCCAACCAGCACATTCTCTCTCACTTTACCGGAACCGCATCTACCTAATCTAATCTGGAGCTCTCACTATTCTCTCTCTCATCCTTCTACTACCCTACCTCTTCTCTTCTCTTTCACCCTCCATCTCTTCCCTCTCTGTCCCTCTTTCCTCTTCTTCTTTCCCATGCTCATTCGGTATTTCCTTACATGTCTAGAGGTTGATTCAGATCTTCCCCCAACTGGGGTGTAGTAACCAACCATGGCCCAATCAGGTCCACTTACAGACGTCACTCAACGTCTCTTTATTGATTTGAAGTCCAAACATGAGGAAGTACGTGTGAGAGCTTCGAATGAGCTTTATGACAATGTTGTTGCCATCTCAAGAGGTAAGACCCGAGTGTATCTATCTTCCTGTTTGGCTGTTGTGCTGACGACTTTACTCCGCACCAGATTGGCCCCCCGAGAAGTTCCTTGAATTTTATAATGCCGTCAGTCAGCGAATCGCACAGCTTGTCGTCACCGGTGCCGACGCGAATGAGAGAATTGGTGGATTATTGGCTCTTGACCGGTTGATCGATTTCGATGGAGTGGATTCCGCCCAGAAAACGACTCGATTCGCGAGCTACCTCCGCAGCGCACTTCGCAGCAGTGATATCCTAGTACTGGAGTATGCGGCCAAATCGCTCGGTCGCTTAGCGAAACCAGGCGGAGCTCTGACGGCTGAGCTTGTCGAAAGCGAAATCCAATCCGCGCTCGAATGGCTCCAGTCCGAACGTCAAGAGGGTAGACGGGTCGCTGCCGTGTTGGTTATTCGAGAGCTTGCAAAGGGTTCACCCACTCTTCTTTATGGATTTGTGCCACAAATTTTCGAACTCATTTGGGTTGCCCTTCGGGACCCCAAGGTACTCATTCGAGAAACTGCTGCCCAAGCTGCCAGTGAATGTTTTGAAATAATAGCAGCCCGTGATATGCAGGTTCGCCAGTCATGGTTTGCAAGGATCCACGAGGAGGCACTTCTGGGTGTGAAATCAAATAATGTGGATTGGATTCATGGATCGCTCCTGGTTCTCAAGGGTCTTCTACTGAAGGGGGCTATGTTTATGAATGAGCATTACAGAAACGCTTGCGAGATTGTTCTCCGACTTAAAGATCACCGTGACCCTAAAATCCGCAACCAAGTCGTCTTGACTATCCCAATCCTTGCCTCGTACGCCCCAACCGACTTCACCGAAATTTATCTACACAAGTTTATGGTCTACTTGCAAGCGCAACTCAAAAGGGACAAGGAGCGAAATGCCGCTTTCATCGCTATCGGGAAAATTGCCAATGCAGTAGGCGTTGCTATGGCTCAGTATCTGGATGGGATCATTGTGTATATCCGAGAGGGCTTGGCCATGAAAGCGTAAGCCGAATATCCAATAACCAAGTTTAGGAAAGCGCTGACAATCTTCTAGACGAAATAGGGCAGCGGTTAATGAAGCGCCGATGTTCGAGTGCATCAGTATGCTCTCATTAGCTGTTGGACAAACCCTCAATAAGTACATGGAGTCATTGCTTGATCCGATATTTGCTTGCGGCCTCAGTGAGTCACTGACGCAGGCCCTCGTTGACATGGCACATTACATCCCGCCAATTAAGACAACAATCCAAGGAAAGCTCTTGGATATGCTGAGCATCATTCTCTGTGGCACACCGTTTAGACCCCTGGGGTGTCCTGAAAATCGACTTCCTCCCATGCCGTCTTTTGCAAAGGATTTTTGTCCTCCAGAGCTACACTCCGATGCTGAAATTGCATTAGCCTTGCACACACTAGGAAGTTTCGATTTTTCCGGTCACATACTGAATGAGTTCGTACGCGATGTTGCAATCAATTACGTTGATAGCGACAGCCCTGAAATCCGGAAAGCGTCGGCACTTACATGCTGCCAGCTTTTTGTCCATGATCCGATTATCAACCAGACTAGTAGTCATTCAATTAAGGTCGTCAGCGAAGTCATCGACAAGCTGCTAACAGTCGGTGTTGGTGATCCGGACCCAGATATCCGACGCACTGTCTTGTTGTCATTGGATCGAAAGTTTGACCGCCACCTTGCACGACCTGAAAACATCCGCTGTCTTTTCTTGGCTGTCAATGATGAAGTTTTCTCCGTCAGAGAAGCCGCGATCTGCATCATCGGCCGACTCTCCAGCGTTAATCCTGCATATGTTTTCCCACCTCTACGAAAGTTGCTTGTAAACCTCCTGACCAGCCTTGGGTTTGCAAATACAGCCAGACAAAAAGAAGAGAGCGCTCAGCTCATTAGTCTCTTCGTTGCTAATGCGACCAAGCTTATCAGGTCCTATGTTGATCCCATGGTGGCAGCCCTGCTTCCAAAGGCGACTGATTTAAATCCTGGAGTTGCGTCGACTACTTTGAAAGCTGTCGGGGAGCTTGCAAACGTTGGCGGACGTGAAATGAAATGCTACTTGCCACAGCTTATGCCAATTATTTTGGATTCGCTGCAGGATCTTTCATCCCATGCTAAACGGGAAGCTGCTCTACGTACCCTTGGGCAATTATCCGGGAACTCTGGTTACGTTATTGATCCATATCTTGAATATCCTCAGCTTCTCGACGTGCTCCTTAATATAATTAAGACAGAGCAAACAGGGTCACTCCGCAAAGAGACAATTAAACTTCTGGGTATTCTCGGTGCCCTTGACCCTTACAAATACCAGGAAATCAGTGAGACCGCCCCTGATGTGCATCATATCAATGAAGTGCAAAATGTTTCGGATGTTGCTCTCATCATGCAAGGCCTCACTCCGTCGAACGAAGAGTATTATCCGACAGTTGTCATTCATACGCTTATGCACAATATATTACGGGAAAATTCGCTGGCCCAATATCATTCAGCTGTTATTGATGCCATCGTCACAATATTCAAGACTCTTGGCCTGAAGTGTGTGCCATTCCTCGGACAGATCATTCCTGGGTTCATATCTGTCATCCGAAGTTCACCTGTTGGCCGCCTTGAAACGTATTTCAATCAAATGGCGGTTTTGGTTAGCATAGTGAGGCAACATATTCGAGCCTTCCTCCCGGAGATTATTGAAGTTATTCGCGATTTCTGGGAAGCATCTTTCCAAGTGCAGGCGACGATTCTATCCCTGATGGAAGCAATTGCAAAGAGTGTGGAGGGTGAATTCAAAAAATACCTTGCAGGACTTATTCCCCCGATGCTGGATACCCTTGAGAAGGATACCACTCCTCGTCGACAACCCTCAGAGAGAATCCTTCATACTTTTCTGGTGTTCGGTACCAGTGGAGAAGAATACATGCATCTGATTGTCCCGGCTATAGTGCGACTCTTTGACAGGACTCAGAACCCGCCAAGCATCCGGAAGTATGCTATTGAGACTTTGACAAAACTGTCCCGCCAAGTCAACGTGTCTGACTTCTCATCCCTCATGGTTCATTCTCTTTCTCGAGTCGTCGCGGGAAATGATCGTGTCTTGCGACAGGTTGCTATGGACTGTATCTGCGCCCTTATTTTGCAGCTGGGCCAAGACTTTAACCATTACCTACACCTTCTCAGCAAGGTCCTTAAGCATAACCAGGTCCATCATGTCAACTACCAGATGCTTGTGGCAAAGTTGCACAAGGGAGACCCGCTTCCGCAAGATCTGAATCCTGACGAGAACCATGCTACTTTTACCGACGATACCAACTACGCGGAGATTGGTCAGAAGAAGATGGTTGTAAATCAACAGCACCTTAAAAATGCCTGGGATGCCTCTCAGAAATCAACTCGTGAGGACTGGCAAGAGTGGATTCGGCGCTTTAGCGTCGAACTACTGAAGGAATCACCCTCGCCAGCACTGCGTGCCTGTGCTAGTTTGGCTGGTATTTACCAACCCCTTGCGAAGGACCTTTTCAACGCGGCGTTTGTTTCATGCTGGACTGAGCTGTATGATCAATACCAGGAAGAATTGGTTCGCTCCATTGAGAAGGCATTGACGTCGCCCAATATTCCTCCTGAGATTGTACAAATTTTACTCAATTTGGCTGAATTTATGGAACACGATGACAAGGCACTTCCTATGGATATTCGCACACTCGGCAAACATGCGGCGACATGTCATGCTTATGCAAAGGCACTGCATTATAAGGAGCTTGAGTTTGAACAAGACCAGAACTCGGGAGCAGTGGAGGCTTTGATCACTATCAATAATCAGCTCCAGCAATCTGATGCAGCCATTGGAATTCTCCGGAAAGCGCAGGCATACCGTGATGTTGAGCTCAAAGAGACTTGGTTCGAGAAGCTTCAACGCTGGGAAGAAGCTCTCGCTGCCTACAAACGGCGCGAAAAGATTGACCCGGATTCGTTCGGTGTGACGATGGGCAAGATGCGGTGTTTACACGCTCTTGGAGAGTGGAAGGTATTGTCTGACTTTGCCCAGGAGAAGTGGAACCAGGCATCACTTGAGCATCGGAGGTCGATAGCCCCTCTTGCTGCGGCGGCCGCCTGGGGTCGTCGCCAGTGGGAATTAATGGATTCCTATTTGGGTGTCATGAGAGAACAGTCGCCTGATCGGTCTTTCTTCGGTGCTATTCTTGCCATCCATCGAAACCAGTTTGAGGAGGCGGCCATGTATATTGAGAAGGCACGAAATGGTCTCGATACAGAATTATCGGCTTTGCTTGGGGAGTCGTACAACCGTGCCTACAATGTGGTTGTCCGTGTTCAGATGCTTGCTGAGCTCGAGGAAATTATTACTTATAAGCAGAACGTTGGCGATCCAGAAAAGCAGGAAGCCATGCGGCAAACTTGGAACAAACGATTACTTGGCTGCCAACAGAATGTCGAAGTGTGGCAGCGCATGCTCAAAGTTAGGGCACTGGTCACCTCTCCTCGCGAGAACCTTGATATGTGGATCAAATTTGCCAACCAATGTCGCAAATCCAACCGTATGGGTCTTGCTGAACGTTCGCTCGCGTCTTTGGAGACTGTTGTTTCAGACAGCAATGGTACACGAGCGATTACTCCTCCAGAGGTCACTTATGCTCGGCTGAAGTTTAATTGGGCTAGCGGACACCAATGGGATTCCCTCCAAATGCTGAAAGAGTTCACTGCAAGTCTGACTGAGGACTTTACAAGATTCAACTCTCTCATTATGGCGCATACTGAGCATAACGGAATGAATGGCGTAAATGGCATCTCGGAGGCCAACCATGCTGAGGTTCTAGCTCTCCGTGAACGAATTGGTGACGTGGGCAAATTCAGGAGACTTCTTGCGAAGAGTTATCTCAAGTTAGGAGAATGGCAGACTGCTTTGCAACGCGGTGATTGGAAGGCGGAACATGTGCGTGAGGTTCTAAACGCTTACTCCGCTGCTACGAAGTACAACCGTGATTCTTACAAAGCCTGGCATGCATGGGCATTGGCAAATTTCGATGTTGTTACGACGATCGCAAACCAAGCCAGTAGAGATGGTGCAACAATGGCCATGGTCCCTGCACACATTGTGACAGAGCATGTAATCCCCGCTATTCGGGGTTTCCTTCGGTCTATCTCATTGTCATCTACATCATCGTTGCAAGACACTTTGCGGCTACTTACACTCTGGTTTACGCATGGAGGTGACCATGAAGTGAACACTGTGGTTTCGGAAGGATTCACAGCGGTGAAAATCGATACATGGCTTGCAGTCACTCCACAGCTTATAGCACGGATCAACCAGCCTAATATCAGAGTTCGAAGTGCCATTCAGAGATTGCTCGCTGAGGTCGGCAAAACTCATCCACAAGCCCTTGTATATCCTTTGACTGTCGCTATGAAGTCAAATGTTGCTCGACGATCACAGTCTGCTAGCAACATTATGGAAAATATGAGACACCACAGCGCAAAACTTGTTGAACAGGCTGATCAAGTAAGTCACGAATTGATTCGAGTTGCGGTATTGTGGCACGAACTGTGGCATGAGGGCTTGGAAGAAGCATCTCGACTCTATTTCGGTGATCACAATGTCGAAGGAATGTTCACGACTCTCGCTCCTCTCCATGACATGCTCGACAAGGGAGCCGAAACCCTGCGTGAGGTGTCATTTGCGCAGGCTTTCGGACGGGACCTTGCTGAGGCGAGACACTACTGTATGCTGTATCGTGAAACTGAGGAGATAGGGGACCTTAACCAAGCGTGGGACCTCTACTATACTGTGTTCCGAAAGATCAGTCGACAACTCCCACAATTGTCTGTTCTTGATCTGAAGTATGTCTCGCCCAAGCTCAAAGATTGCATGGATCTTGATCTTGCCGTTCCGGGAACCTATCAGAGTGGCAGGCCAGTAATCCGTATTGTAAGCTTTGATCCTATCCTGCACGTTCTTCAAACGAAGAAACGGCCGCGAAGGATGACGCTTAAGGGTAGCGATGGAAGCTCCTACATGTATGCGCTCAAGGGACACGAGGACATTAGACAAGACGAGAGAGTTATGCAGCTCTTTGGCCTCGTGAATACTCTTCTTGATAATGATGGCGAGAGCTTCAAGCGTCATCTTTCCGTCCAACGGTTCCCCGCCATTCCCCTGTCTCAGAGCTCAGGTCTCATTGGATGGGTCTGCAACAGTGACACTTTGCATGCGCTGATTAAGGAATACCGAGAGAGCCGTCGCATCTTGCTGAACATCGAGCATCGGATTATGCTTCAGATGGCACCTGATTATGACAACCTCACCCTTATGCAGAAAGTTGAAGTATTCGGATACGCCATGGATAACACGACCGGAAAAGACCTGTATCGTGTGTTGTGGCTCAAGAGCAGGAGCTCTGAAGCGTGGCTTGAGCGGCGAACCAATTACACTCGCTCGCTGGGTGTTATGTCCATGGTGGGCTATATTCTTGGTCTCGGCGATCGTCATCCATCCAACTTGCTCCTTGATCGGACAACCGGCAAAGTGGTTCACATTGATTTCGGCGATTGCTTCGAGGTTGCTATGCATCGTGAGAAATACCCGGAACGGGTGCCGTTCCGACTGACGCGTATGTTGACGTTCGCTATGGAAGTTAGCAACATCGAGGGAAGCTATCGTATTACTTGCGAAGCAGTGATGCGCGTTATTAGGGAGAACAAGGATTCATTGATGGCGGTTCTCGAAGCGGTAAGTTCTACATATCAGCTACTAAGAATCCGGAAAGAAAGCATACTAACTTGTATTAGTTCATCCACGACCCTTTGATCAACTGGCGTCTAGGAGTCAAAGAGTCACCCGAGCGGGCGCCTTTCAACTCCGAGCGCCGTCAGTCATCGCAGGCAGGCGTGAACATGGAACACGGCGTCCAGCCCAGCAACTACTCCCGCCACCGGCGACCCTCCATACTCGAAGGTGGTATTCTCGATGCTCAGGAAGGTGTTCCGCAGGAAGCTCGCGAAGCTCAGAACGCTCGAGCCTTGCAGGTCCTTGCTCGTGTCAAGGAGAAGCTTACCGGAAGAGACTTCAAGCCACATGAGGAGCTGAATGTCAGCGACCAGGTCGACAAGCTCCTTGCTCAGGCGACAAATGTCGAAAATATCTGTCAGCACTGGATCGGATGGTGTAGTTTCTGGTGATCTTTTTTCGTCATTTTTCTGTTTTCTTTTCGTTTTTCATATTTTCGGAGCCAAGGCGCAATAAGTACGTGGATATGGATTTCACGACGCAGATATCCTTCTGGGTTTTTGTATGTAGTGTTTACTCTTTCCTTATATTGTTCTTCTGCGTGAGTCCTATGGTTTTATGTTTATGGCATCTCGATTTTTTTCATATCTATAATAATGTTATAGATGAATGAGAAATACTCGCAATTAGCATTTTATTTCTAGGAAGTTGAAGTAAATACCAATGATTTAACAAATTAGGTAGAATCAGATGTTGCCGAGGTTTTGATCCACCAGCCAGTCTGACCTCCTCGCCGTATCTCCATCATTTTTCCCCATCCATTAATCAATACACAATACATCACCCCATCCATCCCTCACACCATATTTGCACCATGCCACCGTCAGGAGCAGCAGCTCGAGTTCCTTCGGACCCCTCTTCGCCTCCCACGATCTACCCAATAGCTCGCGATGCTCTCCGCATCTCACTCACCCCAAAGGAGTACAAGCTTCTCCACGAATACGCTCTCAAGCGCGCTCCATCACCCATAAAGAACACGGTTCCATCGCCATCAAGATTTGAGGCTATTGTTCGGCCCAGGAATAAACATAATGAAGCCGCTATTCGGTCGTCAATTCGTGTGTTCCTGATTTCCGGGTCAGCTTTCAAATTGGCGGATTTGATCATAAGTAGGCTGAGAGGCGGTGCTGCTAGGTAAGTCAGACAACTAGATACTAACAACTAGACCGTATTTATATACTGACATATCCCAGATCTAAAGCGAAAACAAACCTCCTCAACTCCCCCAACTTCCGCCTTTCCCTCTCCCTCTCTCTCATCCTTCTCCTCCACAGATTCCTCCACCGCTTCTTTGTCCGTCTCCGCGCGAACCTCCGCACAGATGATGCCCGTCCCTTCCGCGAGCGTAACCCGCGAGTCTCGAAGGCGCTGACATCCCGCTATGCGCCGGCCGTCGGAGCCAGTGCCGCGGGTTTCGCGCTGGGGATTAGTCCCCAACATCAGCTGCGTATGACGGCGGCTATATATATGGCTACGAGAAGTCTGGAGTTCCTTTATAATGTTGCGGATCAGAAAGGGTGGCTGATTAATCGGCCTTGGTGGTTTGGGAGCTGGTTGTTGATGCCGGTTTCTTGTGCCCAGCTATTCCATGCGTTTGTTTTTGATCGGGAGACGGCGCCTTCGGTATATTTCCCTGTTGGAATTGATTTTTGTGTTGGGAATAAGTGCTAATTTGCTATGGGCAGTGGTTCGGGAGGATTATCTTGCGATTCTCGCCGAGTTATATTCAGGCAAGGCCTGAGGGGTTCCCGGATCACCTGTATTGGCCTGAGAAGGAAGAAGTCGTGGACTCGATTGCTACAATTGCCAATTTGAAATGGCCGTAAGTTCGTCGAATTTATCTGGTGCAAAGTTTCCGCATGCTAATCTAAAAACCAGCCCATTCATCTCTCCAATCCTTCATCCAGCAAACCCCAACACACTCCCATCGTCCCTAAAATCCATCTCATCAATCACAGCTCCAGCCCATCCCTCAATCTCCAACCTATCATGCGCCCTCTTCCACCCAGGCCTCACAAGCTGCAGCACCGCATTCCTCCATCACATTCTCCTCTCCGTTCCCCCTCTCGCTCGTTTCCTAACAACCATAACCCTAGCTCTATCCGTATTCAGACTAAAGAATCTCTTCCTCCAACCAATCTCCACAGTAAACAACCTCTCCAAGCGAATCATCAGCCTGACAGCCGTCTTCTCCGCAGCCCTCGGCGCAGCATGGGGCAGTCTCTGTTTTTGGAATAACTTCCTCCCGCGCTCTACTCTCCCCACAAAACGGTTCTACCTAAGTGGAGCCCTAGGCGGCCTCCCATTCCTCTTCCTCGGTAACAGCCGCAGCACGTTCCTGTACTTCTTCCGTGCGGCGATTGATTCAGCATGGAAGGCTGGTGTCAAGCGCGGGCTATGGAAGGGCTGGCGCGGAGGCGAGCTGTGGGTTATTGTGGCCGCGTGGGCGCTTATGGGTGCTATTTTGGAGGCCAGGCCGTCTGCTGTTCAGGGCCGTGGGATTAGGAAGGGACTGGCGTGGATGAAGGGGGATGGGTTTTCGGATCCGGTTGATGTTTTGGCGAAGAGAAAGGCGAAGAAAGTTGCGCAGAAGAAGGACGGTCAGTCTGGTGCTTAGTTCTGGTGTTTAGCTAGGGGCGTTTTTCTGCTTTTTTGGTTCGTTTGGATTGGTTGATAGCGTTATTGTATTGTTCGTTCTGGGGAAACTAGTTTTACGTATGGAATATTCATTGTACTGATATTCGAAAGCATAGTAGACATCTAAAAGACTCCTCGGGTACAATTGTAATATGAACAACTCCGGGGCCGAAAGTCATTGCCCTCTCAATCGTTCAAATGATGGCTTGGTGCTGTTATCATGGCATCTTCAAGCTTGAGGCGTTCATCTTATGGCTCTCCCGTTTTGTGAACGCAACCCTTCAAGTATTATCCGTGTACATAATACTCCCATCACAAAGAAAAGGCAAAAACGGTGCCTCTAGCACTGGCTACTCATCCGTCACTCCACCTAGACGGAAAGTCAGATCTACTTATCGTGTATAAACAGAACATGCATGAACTTACGCTTCCACACCAAGTAGAAAATATGATCCTCGCCTGCATTCGTCTGGGCACTTAGTGCGCCGCGCCATTGGGTGGGAGTTAAAATCGGGATGGTGATGCGCGGTGTCGAAGACTGATATTCAAGCCGATGCACCGAGCTATCGTAACCGCATTGAGTTTTGGCGTACTCGATCCAAGACTCGAAGTCTAAGGCGAACTGCTCTGATGTCTCCGAGCGTTGTAGATCTTGGATACAGCATAAGCCGTGTCTCTCGGAGTTGACTTCGTTCACGATCCAGATGTTTGCGGTTTCATTGACCAAGCGTGAAGGGTTGGATTCTGTCCTGGGTCTTTTGGGTAAGGGCTCGCTGGGTTTGGTGCCGTCGTTGGTAACAGTCAATATGGGCGTATTCTTGACGTCGCCATCGCGACTCTGGTGACTGATATCTTCCTCGTTGTTGAGCTCTTCCTCCTCTTCATTCTCGCCGCTACTCTCAATTGAACCGGTTAACGCTACGACGTTTTGTTTAGCCTTAGCTGCCCGCCTTACCGAGCCCAGGCACCTAGCTTTCACTGTGAGTGCTAGCTTCACCAAGAAGTCCATCAGAGACGGATTATTGCATGCATCGTGAACGAATGCCGGTAGCTTGGTTAAATTCTCAATGATGAAGGCTCTAAAATCAAGTTTGGAAGCAGGGGTGTGATAGTCTTCTTCTACTTTGCCATTCTCCCTCAGAAGACACCTCAGTGCATGTTTTAACTCGTCCACAGCACTTTCATCGGTACTGAAATATTCGCAAAGGGATTTGGTACTCATGTCTGAAGGCGGGTGAGGGGTGTTCAGTCGGCGATTCCGATCTGCACGGGGAAGTATAGCAGGAGTTCGAGTCCTGTCGTGACGACCACGCTGAGTAGTATCATGAATCTCGTTAGCGACTTCCCCCGTTTTCTTATCGTTGTTTTGAGTCCTTTGTGAGAGCGGCATAGTGTTGAGTACTGGAAGTAGAGTTCAGGCAAGTTGAGTCAATCTTGTAGTTTACACTCGTCAGTAACTCTAGACGTGAAAGATTGTCGCAGACATCATAGGAGCGGTAGTTTGTGTAGACTTACTACAAAGAAATCCTAAAGACTTGTAGCCCGCTGAACTATTTGTCAACAAGCTGATTTGGTTGTTGATTCGATGTGAAAGGTTGAAGGAGAGGGACCCGAAAAAGGAAATATGTATACAGCTCCAGTCCATGGCCGCTTAGTCGCCCTCACTTCATTACATTCATTTCTTTCCAGGCGGATATTTCAAACGCATACAATCCAATAAGCCCATCTAGACCAAAATTACCAAGTTATTCATACCATCCACAACTATTCAAACCTGTCATGATATTGACTATTGCCCCTATATAGGGTTTGCTGTAGTCGCCCAGTTTCAACCGTCGCAATTGATTTAACTCCACCTGTCATCAAGTCCCGAGATACACGATCAATATACCCGTGTATCCAGCAACAACTCCAACCAAGTCCATGGTGCTCAATCGGAGAATTAACATCAAGCACATAGAAAAGGCCACGACACACAAACAGACCGTTAGGAGGCGATACTTCATCTCTTCGATATAAGAGAGAGCAATCATCGGCCCTAGAAGAGAACCACTAGCGATAATAGCGATAACAACACTCGCGATCTTTTCTGCGAGTTTGTGGGAATTATCTAATGAAAAGAGCACTGCGCCGAGGACCTCACCTACATATAGTTCAGTGACAATCCGAAAGAAAATTATTAAGGACACCAGAATCGATAACATACCATCCATGGCAGGCTTCCTTATCAGTCTTCTAAACGCCATTCTAGCCACAGCCAGTACAAATAGAGGGGGCATCAAGAAGACTTCTACGATCGCAGCCACTAGTTTCGCGTAGCGGTCTCTAATCCCCTGAAACTCTTCATTTTCATCTTCATAAATACGATTGACTTCATGGGCTTGTTTAAAAGCAGTATCTTTTCTCGTATATTAGCCTCGAAGACAACTACAGAGAAAATAAAGAAGGATCAGCATACAGTAATCATTCAAAGTTTTCCTCAGAGAACGAAGTTGTTCATCATTTAGAACGCCTTCATTCTTCCTGAGTGTCTCCTCCATTCTCTGCAAATCGTGCTGGTAATAGGCAATACTTAAGTTTGCCAGTCTGCTAAATGGCTTGAGGGGCTCTCGGTCACTTTTTTCGCCGGGAAAATTAAATACGGTCGAGAACCGTTCCCGCCAATATTTCTTCTGTAACTCAGCATCAGGCACTGGAGTTGTACCGTCTGGATTTATCTTTGGCCATGATGGACCCTCGTCGGCACTGCCTTTCGAGGAAGGCTCTTGTTTCTCGTCAATGGGCGTCCCAGGATGAGAGTCAACGTTGACGATTGCATCCCCGGAAGATACAGCACCAGGATCCATAACGATTCTCTCATCCTAGCAGGAATAACAGTTTTGCTTCTCCGGGAAAGTTGGTATACGCCCCTGAGTCACGTGGGCGTACACATTCGGTGGATGATCTAAGTAGACATGCAAGAAGTGGATAAGAAGCCGCAAAGACACTTCACGAAGGCTTGATTCGGTCTATGATCAACCATAATTTAGATCAGCATCCAGTCCGGCTCACGCCCCACACTACCCAGTCGCCAGGCACGATCATAAAGGTGTGTTGTGTCTGACTTCCAATTCTGGGTGACCTGACACCACTCGTCTCCAGGAGGAGCTGACCATTGGCCAGGGAAGCCCCCTTGCCATGAATTTTTGTGCTGAAAATGTGGGTTGCAGTCCATCACTGACAGGTCCACCAGTCGAGGGACTAGTGATTTAGCACGTCTTGACGGCAAGAGATCGGCGATCCAATATCGTCTAACAGCTGCACACTTGACAGCTTCAGCTCGCCATCTGGCTTTTCATTAATGGCAGCTAATTGGGTAATTTCAAGGATAAGAGGGAAGGGAATGTAAGAAGATAAAAAAGAACTGAGACCCTTCGGAAGGAGCGGACCGCAGCCTTAGGTGGAGCCTGTCAGTAAGTGAGCCATCTTTCTCCATGGTCACTTGTGGCTATTATGTGAGTATAAGAGATAGAAGCTACATTTATTCCAGATAGTCATTGTATTATTTTACTATTTACGACAAAAGACGCAAAAGTTCTACTCTAACCCGAGATCAAAAATATCCCATATAAAATCGCCAACCAGGTCGTAAAACATTCACGCTATCTACGCTTTCCAAAAGAAACAACTGGAAGTTTGAACAGAAAGAACGGCAAGTTGGACATGAAGCTGAGGGTATGAATGAAGCATGATGCTGATCAAATCAAAGCTTTGATCGGATCCCTTCTAATCGGAACTTAACGTCCTTTAGCACCTTGCTTGAAGGCCGCCAATCATCGAATTGCCGGAGCAATTCCATCGTCTCGCCGTAGAGTTCTTTTCGGACATACTCCTCTTCAAGAAGACCACGCATTGCGAATGGTAAGATAAAGGGGTTTGCTGGAGTAGAGGGGCCAGACCTCTTGACTTCTAAGCTCGCGGTGCTGACATTTGATGTTTGGAGTGCGAATTCGACGGCCAAGCTGGGTTAGGTTAGTAATCAGTCTTTGGTTTGAGAGTTAAGTGACATACTAATAGACAGATTCGTCGTCGTAGAGGCGGGAATGTCCCTCGCCAGTGTACAAACTGCCAGCGAGTGGAGTGCTGAGTTCCCGAATCAGACCATGATCTGATATTCCGAGGTTTCGCAATTTGAGTGCAAATCCAACTAGATGCGATAAGCTATCAGGTAGCATGTTAGCGGGGGCACACGATCTATGAAGACTGACGACTCACAAGCTTGGGGCGTGGACCCTTCCATCAACGAAAACAGCCCTATATATATAGGGATGGGCAATTGGGGAGAATATGGACGACTATAGAGAAACGTTAGATGTGCAAGGCTGTAAGTGGTTGACTGGAGGAGTACTCGCCTCTAACGATACCAGCTGATCATCAATGCTTCCAATATAAGATATCCGAACTCCGAACTGAAGAACGGTTTTCAGGGATGCTTCGTAGTCTTTCGATACTTGACTGTGAGGCAGGGCAAATTCAAAAAGTTCGCCAGCCGATCCACTGATCCATCGAGATCGATAGTCAGAAAAAGGCCCCATGTTGACACCAGCCATGGCACATATGCCCACCCGAGCAGCATCCATGCACCCGAAAGCTATTAATTTAGCAACAAGCATAATTGCCACGGGGACGCCTTGGCTGTGACATGCAACCATAATAAAATCCGCCTTTCTTATCTCGTCCATACCGTTTAAAAGCAATTTCCATAGCAAGTCCACTCGTTCGGAAATCCGCCCTTCTCCCTCTAGGGCCAACTTTTCAATATCGCATTGGTATCCATGTGCATCGGTCCACTTCCGAATAGCTTCCGCTGCCATGTTCGAAAACTTAACTGAAGTCCCTGTAGGTTGGCCAAGGACAGTTCGTATAAACGGAGCAGGGAAGTATCCATGTATTCCAATCGCCAAAGCCCGTTTGATGTGCGGTGGGTCTTTTATCATGTAGACATGCTTATAATGCGGTTCCTTTTTGTAATGCAAGAAACGTCCAATTGTCTGCCACCAAGATGGTGTTTCTTCCAACGCGAAAGTATCATGGAAGCGCGGTAATACCTGATTAGGTAACGCCTTCTGTAGCTGCCTTGATGCAGTAGCTTCTGAAGTTTTTGGCAGCAGAGGGGCTGCATTGGGCTCCACGCCGTGTGCAATCATATCAGCTTTCGTGCTGTCTTTGAGCGGTTTAATCTTAGCAATCCCTTTCTGTGCAACTTCAACCCTGGGCTCGGATTCTGATTCTGACTCATGCTGTAAATGCTTCGATGGCACTTCTTGCGTTACCGAAGCGTTGGGCGATGGGGCGCTTTGTTGATGTTGGGAATCGCCTTTCGACCCATCTCTAAACCAGAAGGACCATCCAGAGGGTCTAGCATTCCCACCAGTAGACTTAGGTGCATTGACCGCTTCATTGGATTTGTTAATCTCATGTTCCAGAGTCATTCTCTTCTGGTTATTATTATTAGTCGGTTCATCTGCCGGAGTCGGGGATCCTTTCCGGGATCCCTCTTCACCCTTCGGCGGCGTAGAAGAACCGTACCACATCTGGAGCCAGGATCGCTTTTGAGATGTTTGTGGAATTTCCGTAGTCTCTATTACCTTATTTTGGTCCTCTTTATCCTTGCTGACTTGTTCAGTGCCGGACTCCTTTGGAGGCTGATCCTTGGTTGGCTGCTCGGACGATGCTTCTGTTGGGGCTATATTTCCGGGTGGATTGCTACCTGCTGTGGTAAAGCTATAGAGCCAGGAAAACCATCCACCAGTCTGGTCTGAAGACGTCTCTTCAGTTCCGCTATGTTCTGTAGTGTCGGGGGCTGCATTCGGAGTTGTTGTATCGGCCACCCCTTGCGGCTTGTCCTTTGAGACTCCCCCTACAGTCTCGCCGTCTTTACCATCAGGTCCTTTGTTGATAGGTGGTTGCAACTCAGGGGCAGCCGGCTCCAATGGAGCGTTCACAACGGGAGCAGTCGTCGAACCGTCCGAAGCGATATTAATTCGGGTTGTTGCAGCGTCGGCTGGAAGCGATCGGCTGGATGTACCGGCTCTCTTCGTCAACTGCAGGGAAGGATTTCGATTGTTCTTCGGAGAATCAGGATGCACGATCGACGGGGAGGAGTTGTTCAATGCTAAGTTCTTCGCAACTGAAATGCTCTCACGGGCAACCTCGGTAACTGGTGCCGCTTTAGATACTTTAGATATTGCCGGCCAGGCGCCAGGATACCAATTCTTAAACGAGAACTATATATTAGCTATGGATCACTAGCTCTATTCATGACATATAACTCACTGTCCCACTCTCCCGCTTCAGTGAAGCCGAACGTTCTCTACCTGCTTCAATGGTCGGGACGTCATTGCTTGATGGAGAGCGTTGTCGATCGGCACCTGATTGAGTGGGATTTAATCTCTCGCGAGATCCCATGGGCGCCATGGGAGTTGAGAGAGAAGCATAACCAAACCAGTGGTATTAAAGATTGGAATAATCAGAAGATAGCTGGTCTTCCAAAGTGATTATGGGAAATGACAGCACACATAGCAAGAATCACGAATGAATCAAGGATGACCGCCTCTCATTGATATCATATCACATGTTGGCTCTCCCACCGCCTTTGGGTCTGAGGCTTGAATGTGGCTGGTGAATGCACCGCCACAGATAAGCCCGAAAAAAATATTTCCATCGGAGATTTGGAGCATCAATTGACCTCGTTATCCCAACACCATCACTGTTGCCTATCTTGTTATTTTTGGGTTCTGTCGAGTTATCTCGACTACCCATATCTCAAAATGGCCATCCAAAAAAAGGTACGCCCATTTAGTTCAATGCAATCGATATACTTACAGGTTTACTGACATCGACTAGCATGGCAAAGGCCGTTTGGATAAATGGTATAAGCTTGCAAAGGAAAAGGGGTATAGAGCAAGAGCTGCATTTAAGCTGGTTCAACTGAACAAGAAGTATGGGTTTTTAGAGAAGAGCAAAGTTCTTTTGGATCTTTGCGCAGCACCAGGTGTAAGTACCACAATTTCGGCCCGCTACCGTTTGCTTCCATCCTAACACCAGAATAGTCATGGTGTCAAGTTGCTGCAGAATGCATGCCGACACAGAGTATCATCGTCGGTGTCGATCTCGCCCCGATCAAGCCAATTCCCCGAGTTATAACTTTCCAGAGTGATATCACGACCGACAAGTGTCGCGCTACGATCAGATCGCATTTGAAACACTGGAAAGCGGATACTGTGCTACATGATGGTGCTCCCAATGTCGGTACTGCATGGATTCAGGATGCTTTCTCGCAAGCGGAACTGGTCTTGCAATCGCTGAAGCTGGCCACGGAGTTTTTGATTGAGGGAGGTTCATTCATTACGAAGGTTTTCAGATCGAAGGATTACAATTCCTTGTTGTGGGTCTTCAAACAGCTTTTCACTTCCGTAGAAGCCACGAAACCTCCATCCTCCCGAAACGTCTCCGCCGAGATCTTCGTTGTCTGCCGTGGATACAAAGCTCCGAAACGCCTAGATCCTAAATTCCTAGACCCAAAACATGTCTTTGCGGAACTCGGAGACCCAACCCCGAATAACGAGGCTAGGGTTTTTGATCCGGAAAAGAAGAAGAGGAAGAGAGATGGGTATGAAGAGGGGAACTACACGCAGTTCAAGGAGATCCCGGTGACCGAATTCATCAATACAACCGATCCCATCGCCATCCTGGGAGAGTACAACAAACTTAGCTTTGACCAACCACCTGGTGGTGATCTTGCAATGTCGACATTAAACCGCCTGGAGGAAACGACAGAAGAGATCCGCATTTGTTGTCAGGACTTAAAGCTCCTTGGAAAGAAGGAATTCCGTAATCTGCTCAGATGGCGGTTGAAGGTTCGTGAGAAATTCGGACTTATTGTGAAGAAAGGCCCAAAGAACAAGGAGAACAAGGAGAATGAATCTGAAGAAGTGGCCGAGGTGGCCCCCATGGATGAAGAACTGAAGATTCAAGAAGAATTACAACGCCTACGGGAGAAGGAGAGTTCGCAGGCGAAGAAGGAAAGGCGCAAGGAAAATGAGAGAAAACGTAAAGAGATCCTTCGCATGCAGATGCACATGACTACGCCAATGGACATAGGAATGGAGCAGGATTCCATGTTTTCTCTCAGGCGTGCGGGTTCCGACTCGACTAAAGCTGCGATTGCATCTGCGAGGGACCCAGTCCCTGAGAGCGAGAGCGAAGAAGAAGAGTCCGAAACTGATAGTGACGAGGACAGTGATGAAGCCGGAGACAACCTCGAAGGGGAGCTTGACGCTATGTATGAGCAGTACCAAGAACGTCTCGAGGAACGGGATTCGAAGCTTAGGGCTAAGAAGGCTCGGAAGGCCTACGAGGCCGAAGAATGGGACGGTTTTTCAAATTCGGACAAGGAAAATAGCGACGATGAAGATGAAGATGCCGCTGACTTAGGAGCACAAGTTCTAGCAGATGCGGCGCCACCAAAATCTGGAACCCTCTCAAACAAAGCCGCCATGTTCTTCGACCAAGATGTCTTCCAAGGTCTGGGAGTTGATGATATTGAAGATGATGAAGAAGTTGAACCTCAGGATGATGATACTCCTAAGGCTAAGGCTGCTACATCTGAAAAGGGATCCTCAAAGGAAACGAAAGAGAAGCCACCTACACCAAACCCCGTAGACTCTGATGATGAAGAACCTGAAGAACCAGAGAACCCACGAAAGCAAAACGGCCAGCTCGGTAAGCCTATATGGATCTTTATGTCTGCAGCGCCCTTACTAATTCAAAACTACAGACATCGATATCATCACCGCGGAAGCGATGGCTCTAGCCCAACAAATGGCAACCGGAGAAAAGAAATCGCAAGAAGTGATTGATGACGGATACAACAAGTACTCCTTCCGAGACGATGAAGGAATGCCAGACTGGTTCCTTGACGACGAAAGCAAGCACAGTAAACCCAACCGGCCAATCACCAAGGCAGCGGCCGCCGCCATTAAGGAAAAGATGCGGGCCATCAACGCTAGACCCATCAAGAAGGTGATGGAAGCTAAGGGCCGTAAGAAGTTCAAGGCAGCGCAGAAATTAGAGAGATTGCGGAAGAAGTCCGCATTGCTGGAGGAAGACAACGCCCTCAGCGAGCGAGACAAGGCACAGGAGATCCAGAAGTTGATGAGCAAGGCAGCGAAGAAGAAGCCTAAGAAGGAAGTCAAACTGGTTGTCGCTAAGGGTGCTAATAAGGGTATCTCCGGCCGCCCTCGTGGTGTGAAGGGCAAGTACAAGATCGTGGATTCTCGTATGAAGAAGGATATTCGGGCTCAGAAAAGATTGGCCAAAAAGAAGCAGAGAAGGTAAAAGGGTGGCCAGAAATGTTAGTGAATATAGATATACATAATTTGAGAAAATATTACAAGCCGTTGATACCCGTTCTATAAGGAAATTTTAAAGACATTAGTCGAGTCAAGATATATACATTTACTGCGAGTTTAAGTGGATAATGCCGCGATCAACTTAACCGGACCCATGGCGATGGGGAAAGTCAATGGAATCCATGGAATCCCGAAGTGGCGGAATTTTGCTTTCCTTTTGTTGTTCCTTCTTTCACTTACCCGTCATCATTCATTCCCTCTCACTCTACTTTTACCCCCCAATCATCATTTTCTTTGTTGTTACTGTACAAGCATATCATAATTCGTTTGTATTATTGTTTATATTTCCTTCCACTGTTTATATCTTATCTTTCATCCTTACCTCTGCCGCCGCGCGTGTCTTTCGCAATACTTCCCAATGGGATTTTTCGACCATCTCCAGAAGGGAGGAGGAAGTTTTACCTTGCAGCCCAAAAAACCACAAATTCGCAAGGTCGCCCAGTCCCGATCTACACCGTCGTCCGCGTCAAATACTCCCGAGAGAGCGCCGTCGCGAAGCTATCCTTCCTCCGAGAAGCGCAAGAACGGCCGCGCCTGGGAAAGTAGGTCTGCTTCGCGGGATCATGAACGCCGTACCCCTTCTAATCGGGTAACACCGTCGCGAAAGAGACAAACTCCAGAACAGCGACTGTCGAGTGATGATGAGGATGGCACGAGCGATACCGATACGTCCTTCGACATGCGTAAGCGGGCTAGGACAGGCGATAGCGCGGAGCCGGACCCTGACAGGCGCATACGTTCAGTGAAGGCATTTTCTGAAGAAGACGCGACGGAGTTTCCTATGGTCCATGCTGCGGATATCACATCTGTCCAGAAGGCGGGCAAGTTCATGCCGGCGTTTGAGGGAACTGAAAATTCGGAGGACGTTTTCTTGCAGTATCCCAGCGCATCGCAAAAAGAGAGGTATGATGACCTGCTAAGAACTATGTCGTGAGAGGTCCGCTAATCTCTAATTAAACAGATACAACCTTGTCATCCCGCGAGACCATGATGACTTCAGGCCTATCGACGACATCGTTCAAGTTGTCGAGATCATTTCTCAGAATTATGTTCCCGAAGATGAAGCTGATGAGTTCAATAACGATTCTTCTGGGATCAAGCGGAGACTACGACGGGCGCTGGCGCATATGTCTGAAACCGAATTTCGAGAAACTGTCGCCGATCATAATCGCGCGATCGAACGCCTGAGGCTCAGTGGAAGTATCGCTAAGAAACTCGATGCATCAACGCGACTGTCTTTACCTCTTGTGGAGCGGATATTGACGCAGATTTATTCGCGTACTGTATCGCCTCGTGTTGAGTCTCTGCGACAGTACGAGAACGGGTCGGACAACGTCTATGGCGAGCTTCTCCCTCGTTTCATTAGCACAATTTTCAAGGAGACTCGGCTGAAGTCTGGTCAAGTTTTCGTCGATCTAGGTTCAGGCGTGGGAAATGTGGTTCTACAGGCGGCTTTGGAGATTGGCTGTGAGAGTTGGGGTTGCGAAATGATGGAAAATGCATGCGACCTCGCTGAACTCCAACAAGCCGAATTCAAGGCTCGATGTCGGCTCTGGGGTATTGCACCGGGCGAGACACACCTCGTTCGAGGTGACTTCCTCAAGGAACAGAGTATCAGCGACGTTCTGAAACGAGCTGACGTTATCTTGATCAACAATCAAGCATTTACTCCACAACTCAACACTGAATTGATCAATCACTTTTTGGACATGAAGGAGGGGTGTCAGATTGTGTCGCTGAAATCCTTCGTTCCTGCGGGCCACAAGATTCAATCACGAAATATCAACTCTCCGCTCAACCTCCTCACGGTGAAGCAGAAAAACTATTGGTCAAATAGTGTCAGCTGGACGGACGTTGGAGGCACATATTTCATTGCCACCAAAGACGGCTCCAGGCTGAAGGCATTCACGGAGAACGAACTCGGCCTTTCTGATTGATACCTCTGTTTGTACAAAGACCTTCGTGGAAGTTGGTAAATATTGTACAACCATGCTGCACTTCTTTTTCTTCTTGAAAATACTTGGTTTTTCTGATTATGATACCAATTTTGGTCAGTATCTGTGATTTCTGGCAAATCGGTCATTTCCATTTGGAGATTCTCCACTTGAACATTGTGTATTATGTATTATACATCAATGATCGCCGCTTTTACCATATCATCCATGGGTCTAACTGTTCCTGGGGCAAAGAAATGCGTGTCATGGCTATAGTTTTGGGCATCGTATATATTATGCATAGGTAGTTAGATGATAGACCGTGAAGGTGTCCTGTATAAATACGAAAACCTGTCTTGGACAAGGCTTGGAGAATTTCTAGCCGTTCGGGAATGCAAAGACTTCGCGCCATATCCAGTGTTGGTCTAGCTCATGAGAACTTGGAAGCATCGTTCATAGCCTCAGCTTCCTTCCCCATCCTGGCCATCCAGCGATCAACAAGATCCTGATTCTCGCGTTGTAGTCGGTTGGACTTATCTTCAGCCATATTGAGCTGTAAGTTCAGTGTTGCTAGTTCGTCTTGGAAATCCTAGACGGTGAATAGTTTAGTGATCTAAATGGCGAATGCAAGCCACGCATCGAAGGAAAGCCATACATCCAACAACTTAGCTTTCCCTCTCAACTCCTCATCTCTATCTTTCAAACGTAACTGCAGCTGTGTTCTCTGACTCTCCAAGGTACTTATTCGACGAGCATCCTGTGTACTCTTCTTTCGGAGCTTTTCCAAATCAATACTCACATGGTTGAGTTTCTCCTGCAGCTCAGAACGAGACCGTTGGGCGTCGGAAAGATCTGCACGGGTTGCAGCCAGGGTCTCTTGTAATGATTGCCCCGGCTCCCCTGGCAGCGGTTTCTTGGCAAGACTTGCTTGAGAAGAGGACACTGTAGGCTGGCTTTCAGCGGGGATCGACGATGTTGTTAGGCGACTAGTACGGTCTGCGAGTTGGGTATCTAAGATGGATATGGGTGTTAGAAGCTGATTTACGATGTGTAGCCTTACACTAGAGCATCAGATCATGCGTACATGCATTATACAAAGCTATGTTGCTTTCTCGCTCCGATCTCGAGCCGCCAACGCGGCGGAATACTCCTCCCTCCAGTGGGCCATTTGATAACCGCTGATAATACCTGGTATGCGGGGATGGCAGGAATCCAGTCAATTAATTCATGGTGATGTTGAGTAAACTGAGGAAACAGTTAATATGCCACGCTGAAGCTCTAAATAATCCAGAAAAAATACTAAGTAAGAGAGCAAAGAAGGACAATGGTAAGTAAGTAACAGAGTACAGTAGGTAGTCTGGTTTGTGATGCAGATCGATCGATCGATCATCAATTCCGACCGCCTTCTCCACCGCCCAGCGTCATGCATCATCGGTTTCAGCACTGCCCAACCCCAACTTTACATACTACTACAACCGACCTCACTTACTTCCACCTACTACTCCTCACTCGAATACCCTCCACACTTTACCCCTTCTCTCATATACACCCTATCATATTTGACAACCCTTATTATACTTTGGTGTCCACCGCTTGCTACAACCTTATAAGTCAGCCTTCCCATTTCCTCTACCGCCATGACATCGCGGAAGAAGGTCTTGCTCAAGGTGTGCTCCCATCGTGCCCTGCCAGCAGCTCCACTCATTTTTGTGTCTAACATAATACCTATGTAGGTGATTATACTCGGCGACAGTGGTGTTGGAAAGACGAGTTTGATGAACCAATATGTCGGTATCGCCAGTTTACGTCTCGACCGTCCATGCCACTAACAAGCATGTTGGACAACAGGTCAATAAGAAGTTCAGCGCTAGTTACAAAGCGACCATTGGCGCCGATTTCCTTACCAAGGAAGTTTTGGTAGATGACCGACTAGTGACAATGCAGGCAGGTTTCCACTTTGGTCCGGAATTATAAGAATGGGAAGCTAACGGCATCGAGTAGATATGGGATACCGCCGGTCAAGAACGGTTCCAGTCGCTGGGGGTCGCATTCTATCGGGGAGCAGACTGCTGCGTTTTAGTATACGATGTGAACAATTCGAAGAGCTTCGAGGCTCTTGACAGTTGGCGGGACGAGTTTCTTATTCAGGCAAGCCCTCGAGATCCAGAGAATTTCCCATTCGTAAGTCGTTTGGCCTTTTGCGTCCTATGTTCATCCAAAGACTAGTTACTTACGGGTTTAAGGTTGTGATTGGCAATAAGATCGATGTTGAGGAGAACAAGAGGATGATCTCTTCGAAACGAGCTATGACATTCTGCCAATCTAAAGGGAATATTCCGTACTTTGAGACCAGTGCTAAGGAAGCAGTTAATGTTGAACAGGCATTTGAGGGTAAGTTCTTGCGGCCTGAGTTAGCTTCATTGCTAACAATAGCAGTCATCGCAAGAAGTGCACTTGCACAAGAAGAAGCGGAAGAGTTCAGTGGTGAATTCAGCGACCCCATCAATATCCATCTGGAAAATGACCGAGATGGATGTGCCTGTTAATACCCTCTGACGGTCTTGGCTATAAATGATTTACATATTACGGTAATGCTGTCCGTTTTTACTCGGATATTTTGTTAGACAAGGGTTCTACTTTGATCCGAGGTTTGAAGGGACATCCCTTATCCCAAAGGGCGTCCAGCACTTAGTGGCCTCCTCGTGTATGAAGTCTGGTTTTGTGCGTCTGTTGGGTCTCCTAGAGTCTTTTCTTTCCTTTGATTTCCATGCTCTCTTTGCGGTTTGTTACCTCTGAGCCAATATTTATATTTTTGGGAGTCTGGAATATTACTCTGCATACTTGATAGTGGCTATAACTAAGTAGAGTAAGAAAGACAAGCCATACGGTCGAATTTGTAACCTTAAGTAGCCACCCAATTAAACACACTCAATTATAAGACAATAAGATGTATTGTTATCTATGCTCTTATTAATAACACTCGTACCTTATTGACTTTGTACCTTATTGATTTATAGTTCATCTGATAGGAACTTCTTGGCATCATGTGTCTCCCATCGCATTTCCGTGTCACTACGGCTAGTTCTCTCTCCGTCCATTACTGAATAACTCCTGCCGTGCAGGGAGCTTACGTCCCACGGATGTTCGTCTCTCCTTTCGACCTCCGTGCCATTTGTACTTCATGGTCTGCAGTCATCCGCGTATTCTTATAACCTCCCCTATTCTGTGGCTCCTGGTGACCACACTTGAGCCGGACAGGTACTCCATGCGTCTGAGGGAACAACCTGTATGACTCGACCGGTCGCTACTGAAACTGGAAATTAGTTAATACCATGGCCACTTCCTCAACCTCACGGGGTAATGGGGTAGGTATGGGTCTTGCGAGGCGAACACTTGGTATCTGTTTACTGTTGGTGGTTGTGGTGCTGTGGACGGCTTCCAATTTCCTGGCTAGTGTATGTACTCTTTTCCCTGGATTCTACCTAGTGGACTGTATGCCCTGCTAGGATGTTTATTGCTGTTTGTCTATAGTATAATATCCCATAACTAACGCAATTCACACCAGACCATCTTCGCAGATAACACCTACTCCAAGCCATTCTTTCTCACCTATATCAATACTTCATTCTTTGTCCTTCCGCTCTTTTCAATCATCTTAAGTCGACTCTGGGGACTGTGGAGCGCGGGAAAACTGTCGCAGATAAACTCCTTCCGAAGCTTGCTGAACCACCTCGATTCGCCGGATCCGAAGGCAGAGGAGCGAAGAATTCTGGATGAAACGACGCTACACGGTGATGATACTGAAGACGAGTTTGAGGATGATGACTCGAGTCAGCGGAGGTCACATTCCAATTCTGAATCCCCAAGGCTAGGTCTTCTCGCGACAGCGAAGTTAAGCTTCCAGTTTTGTATGCTTTGGGTAAGTATCCATATAACCCTGCGATATTACCCCATATAATTGGGCTAACAGCGCTAGTTTCTGGCAAATTATTTTGCAATGGCATGCCTTCAATACACAACAGTAGGAAGCACGACCATCCTAACTTCAACCAGCGGTAACTCCCCAATCCCGCATATCAAGCATAAGAATACAACAAACTAACAAACCCAGGCGTCTGGACCCTAATTTTCGGCGCCTTCATCGGAGTCGAAAAATTCACCGTCCGAAAATTCCTCGGCGTAATAGCCTCCCTAGTAGGAATAATCCTAATCTCTCGGTTGGACGTCTCAAAAACAGACTCCTCAGACGGCGGTACTTTCCCCGAAAAGTCATCCGGCGAGATTGCCCTCGGCGACTCAATGGCTGCCTTCAGCGCAATCATGTACGGCGTGTACACGATCGTGATGAAGAAACAAGTCGGCGACGAATCGCGCGTCAATATGCAGCTTTTCTTTGGCCTTGTCGGTCTTTTTAACGTGTTTCTCCTTTGGCCTGGTTTCGTGGTGCTGCATCTTACGGGGATTGAGTCGTTTCAGTTACCTGGGACGAAAAGAGTCTGGGTTATTATTTTGGTATGTGGTCCTATTGACTCGAGTCTGTTGGGTGGAGTTTATTGGTGATGGGTAGGATTTGGCTAATGAGTGTCTTTCAGGTCAATTCTCTCACTTCTCTCGTCTCAGATATCTGTTGGGCCTACTCTATGCTTCTGACTACACCGTTAGTCGTGACTGTTGGACTGAGCCTAACGATCCCGCTTTCGCTAGTTGGTCAGATTATCCTGCAGGCTCAATACGCTAGTGCGTGGTACTGGGTTGGAGCCACCATTGTGTTTTTGTCATTCTTGGTTGTTAACCATGAGAGTCGAGAGGCGCAGCCAGAGACTTATGATTCTGTTCCCCCTGTGGAGGAGGCGGATCCTGTTGCACGGTGAGCGTCTTTATAAATACTCTTACATTTTTGTTTCCATCGTATTATTAGAAGCGTATATATCAATTGCTAAGATTAGATTTTCGGTGATGTTGGTTTGGTTATATGAATGATTAAATGAAAGAATTATACCTATATAACCTAGTATTTAATTAAAATTATTCCAGTAGTTAAGAATATAACTAAAGTAAAACCAACACATCTGAAGTAATCAGTCCAAGAGAGAGATAGATAGTATACATCGAAGGAAAAGAGAGTAAATAGTAGTACATGAGAGGGGACGTTTGTCCCGTATCGAAATTAGTAGGGTACCAAGACAGGCCCGAGGGACTTCCCAACAAAACCCGGAGACCATAGCGATATGACAAGCCAGACTCCGGTAGGGAATATAAATCAATCAATAAGTATCAAGAATCGTCAAGTAATAAAAGTACATAAAGGAGGGTAAACAAGATAAGTCGTAGAGACGAAGAGAATCGCTGAAATGAGCGTAAAGTGGAGTGAAACGGAGATAGAAGACAAGAGAGAAGAAGACATATACCTGGCAGCCTGGCAGATAAGAACCAGGCTTAGTTGATTATATAGAAGACAGGCCAATTAAATTGGCGTAAGGGGACGTGCACCCTTTGCGTTCTGCCGAGTAACAACAATGATCCCCTTCAAACACCCAAGCCATCTAGCGAACGACTCTTCATCGGGAGCACAGAGCCTGTAGGACTTGTCTTCGGTGATGATTTGAAAACAGAAGTTCTTGGAGCGGGAGAGCGGGTCAATTTCAGCTGCGTCAAACACTTGACCCATTGGGATGATTTTGATCGCGGAATACTCTTGGTCATCTTTGTAGAAGGCAAGACTCTTAGGACGCAGCACAACCCACAGTCGTTTCCACTGGCGTACGCTTCCCTCAATGCGGAGACCCTGGAGATAGCCGTGGCAGACGACTCTCTCGGGGTCACGGGCGATAGGGTCATCTGAATTCACGACTCGGTAATGCGACGGTCTTTCGATTGGCATGAACGGGGATACGTCATGGACCGAGGACATTGAGCCCATTTTTGCGGCGGATAGTGGTCCATCTGACCACTCGGAGAGCGAAGTTAAATCATGGGTCGAATAACCCGGAGCGCAAAAGAAGCGCTTCGATGGACTGTTGGGACTGGTCTCTGGTTGGATAGCATGGGGAACTCGCCGCTTGAGTTGGCCTCCCACATCTGAGTGTTCGGTAGTATCGTCGATAGGCAGTTTATCTTTCACATTGCTGCGGGTGAATGCCAGGAACTCTTCGTCCTCTTCGTCGATACGGGTTTCGGAACGAATGCGGTCGATCCAGTCCTCTGCTTCTCTTTCCGTTGGCGCTTCGAACCGGTAGTTCTTCGAAGGAGTAAAAACGCCAAAAACGTGTTGGCGACTAGATCGTGGGGATCGCACCGGTGCAACAGCGGTAACTTCTGATAGGGTGATTGACAGTCTAAGCCTGGTCTGTTCTTCGTCTTTGTAGACTGATAGGAGGTTCGGTCGGAGAACGAGGTATCCGGGTTTCCATGAAGCTCTGAATGCCTAGAGGGAATGGAGTCAGTTGGGTAAGCAAGGTAGGTTGGGTGGGTGCTACTAACATGTCTGTGCTTCAACCGACGGTTCACCTTCCCAGACTTCAGGATTTGATCAAATAGAAAGCTGCCATTCTCATTGACCGGAGAGCAAGTACCCAAATGAATAAGGCCATTGCGATATGGAGTAGCTTGTTGAATTGGTTGCAGATCGGGCGAGTCGGAGTTGCGATCTGGGAGTTTGATAATAGGAGGATTGAGGTTGGGATGCCCCTCCGACGTGGAAGGGCGTTGGACAGTAGTAGGTATTGGAATCATGAGGGCAGGATATCCGTTGACAGAACTGATTTTCGACCGGTTGTTGGTTTGCGACAAAAAGTTGGCTGTTGAAAGAGCTCTCCTGTCGGTCGGTGTGGTGGGTTGTAGGGGGCTTGCGTATATAGTATTCGGTGGATTCCAACAATAGAAACGGTCGCCTGATCGAATCAACCTAGGAGGCTAGGCAGAATTGTTCAGACCCTGTTCTATTGCTGGAAAAGAAGATGGAGGGTGAAAGATGAGGCTGTGTTGAGGGTTGTCGGAGTGCTTGAGAGGAAGTACAGTTGGTGGGCAACTGGACAAAAATGTCCCTGACCCAGACTCTCCTTGTGACGAAAGCCCAGAGTGGGTTTTCACCAGTAACGGTGCAGATCTCCCTTGGACTCTAAACACTTTGACACTTAACACTGACTTGACTTGACTTTGGACACTCAACAGATGAGAAGAGATAAGATAAGGATGAAGAGAGGAGGATGAGAGGATGAAGAAGTCATAGGAAGCCATCTATCAAAATGATGGCACAGCGTCTGCCTTCCAGGCACCTGTTCATCTGCCTATTTCAATCCTACAACCATCGTCACAGATATATCCAAAATAGAAAGAATACTTCGCTCTTGGTTTAGCGTAAACCCAGATATAGCAATCTTCAGTAAGGTCACTGGTAAAGTTGTTTGAAGTCTCCTGTATAAATATTTTATACATATTCATTCACCTCTATGTAATTAGTAAGACAGGCAACTTTCTATAACCGGTTACTATGCTGGTTTAAGGCTGTGACGTGGATGGAATGCATAGTATCTACAACACATATTTCCATTCCAGGCTTGGTTCAATCTGATTAATTAATTAGTTTCCTACTTCTTCAACTCTACTTTCAGGTAGCTCAGACTTAGCTACCTAGGTAACAAAATATCTTGGCCAGGACCGTTTCTGCAGGAACAATAGGCAGTACGACGAGCTCGATGCTTGCTAAGTAGCCAAGGTGTGTAGACAGTGGAGTTCCATTGTTAGCTATAAGCTTGTTCTTGGAAAATGGTAAGTAATACTTACAAGGAATTTGTTTGTGTTCCCACTCTCCGGGATTGTACTGTACACCTTGTCCATATTGTCCATACAGGTAGGAAAGACTCCAATTTCCTCTGTCCAAAAGCCATGAAATAAAAGCCAAAGCAAAAGAGATCAGGAAGTGAACAGTTCACATAAAGAGAGTGGAAAGTAAATTAAGATGGACACATAATCGTTCCAGTTTAATATTAATTAAAGCATTGTAGCCGAGTTCTCGATTTGGCCATCCGGAATGGCGGATGTATTGTTGGTAACAGCCCTATTTTCTATACTGTAGATCTGAAATTTTATGTCTTGGAAGGAGCCAATGGAATGCTTTATATAAAGTAATCTTTATTCTAGGGCAAGTTATTATTATGGATTTAATATAAACCCAATCTAGCTAGCCATTAGCTCCTTTGTACTGTACTTGCTTGTGTCAACTGTTGACGTGAGCCTCGTTGAGTATTACCTGTTGACTTCTCTCCTCGATACCTAGGTAATAAGTGAAATTCCCTTTTTCAGACCAGACTTTAGGGTTTTGTAGGATATAGGCGAAAAAAAAGAAAAGAAGGCAAAAGAAGGGGTGGCAAGCATAGAATGTCTAATAGACCAATGGACGAGGTAAAAAAAGAAAAGAAAAAGAAAAAAGAAAAAAATCGAAGCAAAAGACCGTGTGGAGGGTAAAGTTACGGTTTCAGTGTGACGGCTAATCCCAATCCATGGCCGCTTGCGCCTCCCTGGTCTTGGCGGAACTTCCCATCCCCATCCTTTCTTTCCTCTCTCTCTTTCTGTCTTCCCATCTCCCGTTTTCCTCTATATCGTACCTTCCTCTATCTCTCTCTCCATATCTCTTCCCCCCCAAGGTTCCCTTCTCAACACCCAATCCTTGATTAATGCCTAAATCGACTCCTTCTGTCCTCTCCGCCCTATCGCTATCTCCATCCGTTACCCGCGTTTCTGACAACGCCTTGTCCGCCCGTCTGCTTTTGGCCGACTGAGAAGGAAAAGTTGGAGGGAGGAAAAAATAGGAGGCTTTATTCCTCCGGCCACTCGTTTTGTTTTAATTTCCCCATATAATTCTTCTCACCTTTTTTTATACATCCTGGCTGCTTTGCGACTGCGGTAGAGACACTCGGTCTCTTTTCTTGTTGCTTCCGTCTTGGCCATTAAATTACTCTCGTCTCGCCTCCGAATTGTCCTTCGGCTCCTAGCTGATACCAGCTAAATTATCTCCGCTACGTGTCACGGTTTATTGTCGTATCCGTCGAATTTGGATAACAAAATACGCTCCTTGGAGTCGCCGCCGCCGCCCGTACACCTTGCACCCATGGGCTTCATTCAGAGAATTGCGAAACGATTGCCGTCCGCGCCTAGTCTGCCACTAGATGACAGCTCGCGTGAAAAAGGCAGCGTATATCACAGATTCGCTTTTTTCAGACGGAGAATACGGTTAAAGGGCAACTCGTCCATCTCGATACCCCTGGGCTTTGTTTTACTATTTCCATGCCTTGTAATAGTCATTATCCTTCTTCTCTTTGTTCGACATCCTTCGTCCCCCGGGGGTATCTTAATTCCAGCCGGCACTCCGCCGTCAATCAGGTTCGCACAATCCGCGCTCTGCCACAATGGAAAATCTTGGTTGTTTTTGATGACTAACAATTATTCGTTGAATATAGGAAAATAAGTGAAAAACATGATAAAGTCTTTGCTACTGGATGTCTTCCGATCGATACAAGTGGCCCTCGGGCAAATGCCGCTTTTGTCGTCCTTGCCAGGAACAAGGAACTAGATGGCGTGCTACAATCTATCAAGTCAATTGAGAGACACTTCAACCGATGGTGGCATTATCCCTATGTATTCCTAAACGATGGTGACTTCGACGATGAGTTCAAGGACACGGTCACCAACTATACCAGCGCCCCAGTTGAGTTTGGCAAGATCGATAAGTCCATGTGGGGTTTTCCCGACTGGGTTGACCATGAAGTTGCAAAGGAAGGTATTAGGAAGCAAGGAGATGCTGCTATTATGTATGGTGGCATGGAAAGCTATCACCACATGTGCAGATTTTACTCTGGGTGAGTACCTCGCTGCCATCCTTGCGTTATTACAGAGAGCTAACCCGTTGTAGGTTCTTTTATAGACACCCTCTTTTGTTGAAATACGAATGGTATTGGCGCTTGGAGCCAGATATCAAGTATTTCTGCGATATCACATAGTAAGCTCTTAACATCATATTCATCCATTGTTTATCTGCTTACCCCCGAATCAGTGACCCTTTCCTCAAGATGATTGAGAACAACAAAACTTATGGCTTCACAATCGCTGTCAAGGAGCTCCGGGAGACGGTTCCAAACATCTTCCGATATGCCTCTGCCTATAAACGCAAAAACAATCTCAAATCAAAGGGATTGTGGGAAATGTTCCTTGAAGATCCCCCAGAGGAGGAAACTAAGCCGGAAGAAAAGAAGCAAGACAAACTACCTGAGGAGATCTTGCAAACTGATCCCGGTGAGAATAATTTTAAGGAAGTTGACCCCGAAGCCATGGAAGGCGAGAAATATAATATGTGCCATTTCTGGAGCAATTTCGAGATTGCCCGTTTGGATTGGTTCCGGAGCAAGGAGTATGAAGAGTTCTTTGATATGATGGATAAAAGCGGAGGCTTCTGGACCGAAAGAGTAGGCCCCCAAACTTTGTCGCCTATTGCTGGAACTTAAACTGACGGTTTGCAGTGGGGTGATGCGCCAATCCATTCATTAGCCGCCGGTGCCCTCCTCTCTCCCAGCGATATCCATTATTTCCGCGATTTCGGATACAGGCACACGACCATCCAACATTGTCCTGCGAATGCCCCTGCCCGACAATTACCGCGAATTCCATGGCTAGAAGAGACCACAGAGGATGAGAAGAAGCGCATTGAAGAAGACGAATACTGGGCAAACCCTGACCCAGTCAAGGAGAATGGTGTCGGTTGCCGATGCAGATGCGATACAGATATCGTGGATGTCGAAGGCAAACAAGGCAGCTGTCTCGCTGAATGGGTAGAAGTTGCAGGAGGCTGGGCTTCCCCATAAGTATATGCATCGCATTAGTACTCGCTGCACCATTTCCGCATCATGTTTCCATATATCTTTTTGCGATTGTGAGCATTATCTGGGTCGCCCTTGGAGTTATTTGATAGGGCCTACGTGTTATGTTGGCCAGGGGTTGTTCTGGATGGCGTTCAACGGATCTGACGACTTCTTTATTCAAGACGGTGTGGCCATTCTTGTCGATGTTAACAAACTCATCTAGCGTGCCTTGTACGTTTTACTTGAATTGCTGTTTGTTAAATTCCTAGTCGACCCTCCTCCCTTTGAAAGCACGGTGATGCGCAATGTCGAGTACCATTTTTGCCTATTACCCATGGACTTGCTTGACAATGGTCTCTGCTTGTCTCCGTTCCTTAACGTACTCGACTCACCTCACCCATGGCTTCACTTTTCACCTTTTCTTGATTATGCGTCCAGTGTTCCGATTACGCCCTATTCTGCATATATTTGCCAGCAACTGGCAATCTCGCGTTCTCAGTCGTGATATAGCTTCAAGATTTGGTCTCACCTTAGCCAAGCCCGTTGAAGCGTACCCACCCGTGCCTCTTATCCGCTTCTTCGTCCAGTTCTCTTGCCTCAATTATATCATCGCGTGGTCCATTGAATCGTTTGTTCCCTTCCAGCATATTTCATGAAGTGTACATACCTTTTTCCTTACTACAACATGGGGCTCTCCCCAGTAATGCAAATAACAGATCAAACACGCTGTCTATAGAGTGGCTTAATTGCCGTGAATTGAATCTATACTGTTTCTAGTCAGCCATTTTCAGCCCGCGTTGTCTTAAATATTGTAAAGACTATAAAATACATGGCCCAAATAAACTTTCTACAGTAGTATGTACTGTACATCAGATAGGTAAGAAAGATCAGATCTGCATGCATCTCCAGTACAGTACGTACACAGTACATACATTACCTATCTTACCGAGCTTAGTTGGATACATACAACATCACATCATACATCATATCATCCCGTCTCCTTCCTGGATACGCTAACAGAGATCGACATAACGACCGGCAACCCCTCGTGCCCATGATTCGTCCCTCGTGCGGAGTATCCATCGTCATACGTAAGGTATCCCTGCTAACAAATTACCCGACTAGTCACTGTTACGGTGCTATTGGATTGACTTGTTCGGTTAGTTCCTGGTAGGGTGTTAGGTAGGTAGGTAGGTATATCTCCTCATCCCTATCTACGTCCTACTAGTAGAAGGAAGGGTTGTATCCTGAATGGATGGGTATGTTATCTGACTGGTACCTAGGTTATAGGGAGAACGAATCATACAAGGTTGATTGGTATTATATTCAATTTTATTGAATTTACCGATATGGTTTGGATAACGGTGTTCTATATTTCATGTTTGGGGTTATTTGTGACTGGGCTGGGGAGTGCGAAGGATGTGGAAACTTGGTGTGGGAAGGCTTATCAGCCTGCGTAAGTTGGCTTGCCTTTTCTTTGTTTCCCCCTGTTTTTTAAGGTGGATGATTGACCTAGGTCCTGTTGCCTTTGGTTACGTACTGGGTCAGTCGGCTACTTCCATGCTTGCTTGCTCATTGGGTTTATGTAGGAATGAATCGTTTGAACCGGGAGGATGGCTGGATAAGCCCGTCCTATCGACAAAGCCTTTATTGGATTTGCGAGTTCGTCCGCGGATGAGCCTCTACACTGCGGAAGATGAAGCTGGGTCTGTTATTGTTGATGCTGGGATTTCGTACATGTACGGGGAGCGGTTTGAGGGGAACCATGCTGGGGAGTTGGAGGTTGAGATAGTGATAGAGGGTTCTAAGGACCGAGCTGTGCATACTGTGCCTCTTAATTCGAGCTCGAATGAGATTGGCCTATCGCTTGCAGCGCTTCAACCACGGTTTGAGCCGTATAATCTGACGTTAACGGCTTCTGTGGTGGATGGGGATAGAGGTAGACACCGTCGTGTCTACTCTGCAACGACGGAACTATATCGGAAGCCGATGAGGACTGATGGTGGGAGCATCACCAAGCTGGATAGTCTGTATGGAGGCCTCCTGGTGCAAGAATATATGACTGGTTCGAAAACCTGGACACCTATCCTGCCGTATTCTTTCTATGTCAGTTGGGATGGATGGTTGGAGAAGTCATTGGACAATGTGCAGAAATTCAAGGACCGGGGGTATAATATCATTCATATTGTTCCGAATGCGGGCCTGCCAAACGAAGCGTTCGATTTCACCAAGCTGAATATGTTTCTCGACAAATGTGACGAGCTGGGACTCTGGGTCATGTATGATATGCGCTGGACTTATACGAACCTCTCGTCGGTGGAAGAACAGGTGAACATTATAAAGTCGCGGAAGAGTATGCTTCTTTGGTATACCGCAGATGAGCCCGATGGCCATGGAGATCCATTGGATGCGCCGAAGAAGGCATACGATTTGATTAAATCAATGGACCCCTGGCATCCGGTTTCGCTCTGTTTGAACTGCTATAATTTTCACTATGAGGAGTACTCCTCTGGTGCAGATATTATTCTCTCCGATGTTTATCCAATCGCCGTTAGCACCAAGTGGTCGGGAGTTTACCACACTGTTTGCAATGTCACATATGGCTGTTGCGGTTGCGATGACTGCGAAGGAAACTTCGAGGATGTTTCTCACCGTCTTGACCGGTATTCGGAATATCAAACTTGGCTCCACGCTGGTCCAAAGACGCTTTGGGGGACTCCGCAAGCCTTTGGAAATGAGTCCTATTGGAGACGTGCTCCTACCACAAAGGAGGAGCTGGTGATGACCATGCTCAGCATCAACCATAATGCCAAGGGCATTGTGATGTGGGTTTATCCAACTAATCCGTATCTCATAAATGTCACTAGCGATTTGAGTCAAGTACTAGTGACACTAGAGGTAGCCAGGTTCTTGTTAGGAGCACCAACAGTGGCTCTAGAGGTGTCTGGACATCAAAGGATCGACACAGCTGGGTGGATGGTCGATAATCGGATGCTCGTTAGCATAGTATATCTGGAGTATTCCACTTTGCCGTCGCAAGTGGAAGTGATACTTCCTCCGGGAGCACGTTCAATCAGCCGAGTTCTTTGGGGCTCGCATGGCTGGATAGTATCTCGGGGTCGACTTTTGAAGAATGATGGTCTAGACGGACTGGAAACGGATCTTGTGGTTGTGGAGTTTGAGTAGATTAGCAGATCAGGTGTGGGGTTCTAATACATAGAACTAGCATCATAGCGGATATAGGATCGGTCCATAAGCTTCATATTGTTGCTTAATATTCGGAACGCTTCGTGATCAGTATCATATATTGGTAGTACCAATATCAAGATAGACTGCCAAATATCTGTGCAGTCCGATAGTAGTCCAGTCCGTATGTGGCATAGAAGTCAATGACAGTATGATCGTTATCAGTAAGTAGTATAGATTAGAGTAGAATACAGAATGGAAGAGGAACCATGGGAAAATGAACAACACATGATGAGGTAAGAGGAAGAAGAAACAAACAACAAAGAATGAAGTTTAGGCATCTCAGTCATACCTAGTCATGTGTCTCTTGCATGGATGACTTTCTTTCTCCCCACCTGCATCTTCTCTTTCTACTTTGGTACCTACTTTATCCCCCCCACCATCACTTACTTTCTCTTCTATTCTCTCTTTCCCTTGTATTTTCAAGGATCCTAGATTTGATTATTTAATTCTCCTCTTTTCTACCACAATAGAGAAATATCGCACTTCATCCCACTTGGGAACCGGAACAATAACCTTCTGGTCTCTCCACTTACCTATTGGGCATCTGCCTATCAGGCTACCTGGACTAGAGAAAGTTAACTGTCAACCTGTTCTTTGTCTCGACAAAATAAGAGAAGTCAATCTTCCAAATTAGTTAACGTATCTTCCCGTTGACTTTATATTCTATCTCCTCTTGGATTCTTTTGTGTCCAATACTGCCTATCCACGTCCAGCTTATCATCTCTGCACTCCTCTCCTTTGATCCATGACGCCCTCCATCGAACATCATGACTGACTCTCCAGAGTCTCCGGCCAAGCGTCCTTCGAGCTACTCAAACGCCCCGCCCCTTCGATATCCGACGTTCCCTCCTCTAAGCCCCGTTGAAGAGTGGTTATCTAGATCGAGACCGACCACTAGTATGACGTCAGATCCTCACTCAGATCACCAATCCAAGTCGTTGACCGAGAGCTGGGCAACTCTGAGTGCTTCGGATGCTCATTCTGAGGATGGTGCTCGCTCTGAATTAACCGATATTGGATCTTTGGTTGATCAACCTGGTCCGGATGATGTTGCCAGCTTAGATGACCGATATACTAGTAGCGAGGTGGAATGTCATTATGATGAAGATGAGGACAAGAGCAGTTCTTCGGAATGCCAGGAACTCCCTACTGTCTTCCCCCGGGACGAGGATACTATCTATGATAGCAACCTCACTACCAAAGCTGTGTTTGATCAATCTACAGACTCGATTGAGTTCATCGAACCCGAGAAATGGCCTGAAGTTGAGCGGGTCGAATTGAAACATACTATTAGAATTTTTGAAGGCGATGAAGCTTCAGAGCTGAAGGACAAACTTCCATACAACTTGGAGGACTCTATTCTTACTGCTACAGTTCAGCAGACCATGACAAAGCGGAGCCTAGACATTGATAAGCCGTTCCATGTACTTTATATTGGGAACCCGGAGTTCCGGAACATCATCCTCGACAAAATTGGAGATGTCTTGGTGTCAAGCTCCGGCAACACCTATGAGAGCAGCTCCACCGAGTCTTCAAGATATCATGTTGTCCCGACATCCTTTGGCGCCGGGGCTGTTCCCAACTTTGCAGAACTCCTCCCTATCCATGTCCAGCTTATTGTCGATGAGTGCACTAGTGCGACATCTGAGCTTCAAGCCGATAAACCTTCTACTCTAAGCCTCAATTTTAAGAATCGACCATCGTGCACATCCTACTGGACTGGATCTGAATATTGCGTCTCTTCAGCGGAATGGACTTCCCCGGACATGGCAATTCTCTTTGTGTCCAGCGAAGATAATCTCGCTGCCGTGAGCACTCAGAGACAAGCTCGGGCTTTCATGGAAAGACATGGCATTCCAATGATGGTTATTTCAGAGAAGCCACTTTGGAAGATGACTTCTGAGCTGATCCCTGTGAATCACCACAGCCTCCATATGTGCCTCGAATCACGCCGGTCCATATCAGGAGATTCGGTGGTTCTCAGACGGTATCCTATTGATCTGAGTACTTTCGAAAGCATTACTCCAAGTCAGCTCAATAGGAACTTGGCATCCCTCGCAACCATTTACCCAAAGCAGACTTACAAGGTCACACCGCAGAGTACAAAGTTCCCCAACACCAAGGCGTTCTTCGATTCAGAGAAGTACCCGTTGAATATTCTCCCCTTCTCTTGCTCAAGCCGTGCTCGTGAAATGGCTCCCACGTTACGTCTCATTACTCTGTCATTTGTCTCTGCCATTGCTGTCTCCTTGGTATTTTCGGGGTTGAAGATTGCAATTGTTTTTCTCCTCCAATTTTTTGCTCATCCTGATGGCTCTAAATTAGCACCCTCTAGTGGTCTTGCTACCAGCAGTATCCTTCCACTCGAAGGGCCGAGACCAGCGTCCGCTTCAGTACGGACACCACCGGGCAAAGTACAACCGTTATTAACCCAACTCGGCGGTCATTCCAAGGCTGAAGAGCTGATGGGATTGGCGCATTCGACCCCCGGGCATAAAAGCGAACGAGGCGGGGACAGGTTTGAAGTCCGCGTGATCGGGGATTCCCATGTTATTATTAAGCCGTCCCAAGAATTTGTGGCAGGGAAGAAACGACCAAGCTTCAAAGTTCAAGTCAAGCGGCATAATGAAGCTCTTCCTTATGAGCTCTCCAAATTGTTTGATGGAGTCTACACACTGAAACTAGATAACCAAGATGCGTATGGGTCGGTGAACGTGACAATATCGACCGTTAAGCCTCCCCTGACACAGGTTACCCAAGTGGACTTTGGAACGCCATGGCTGAAGCTTGAGAATTGGAAGCGAGCGGCTCAGATTCTCTCGTGGCAGCTCACAAGAGAGTTGACTACGGCGCAGAACGGCCTCTTGGAAGTGTATGATCGGTTTTACAACGACCTACAAGGATTAGTGGAGGATGCTGCAAAAAAGGCACAGTCTTTCAGGCACGAGATGTACTTTGGTCAGCATGGTTCGGTCCTAATTTCGTCCTACGTACGAGATGTCGCATCAAGATCAAGGCAACTATCCGAGGCTCTCAACCACAACGCCGTCCAACAATTGCTCGCAACTTCCACGGCACTTCAAAGCTATAAGACCAAAATAAACCAAGAGGCGAAAGACCTTATGAGCAACTCTTGGAATAAAATCACCGCTTTGACGCGAACTGTTGATATGAATCCTGTGACGGACATCATGCGAAACGCCCGACGAAGCAAGACTTTGGAAAAGGCACAGCAAAGAGCGAAGAGCCTGATTTGGAGAGAGTCCTGTGAGAACTCGAAATGCTCTGTACATGGTCGTCAAGGGTGATTATGGTCATGACATGTATTTTCAAGGCTGAATCGATTGATTTGGGTTCTCAGTTTCCGACTGGGTGGAATAGTATTTTACGGTGGATTTAATGGTTCAAGGAGTTTATGGGGATCAGGTGTAATGACAGACATTAGGCCAGTTTGCTCTGTTATTAGCTCTAATATGAATATGCATGTATTTTCAGCGTGATGCCCAGTCTAGTTTTCCAGAAGTAGCCCTGTTTCTGATGGTGGGCAAAATAGCCAAGGCGGTGAGGGTCAGCCAAATTTTGCCAAATGGAACCTCCCCACCTTTTAGGAGCCAAAAACACTTCTGTTTGTTCACTTTTTCCTTCCCCTATCCTCCTCCATCTTATTCCCTTCATTCTTACCACACCCTAAATTTCCATCTGTTCTTCAGAATACCCTTATTCTATCTTATCCTATTTACTTTAAATCCACTTAGCCACCATGTCTGACGTCGCGGACAAGAAACCCGACCCCTCCACCGCTCCTGAGGAGGAGAAGAAGGCTGAAGAGCCCACCACCACCACCGAGGAGACCTCCAAGACAGAAGAACAGAAGCCTGAAGAGGGCGCTGCACCTAAGACTTCCGACAGCGTCTTCTCCATGTTCGGCGGTGGCCCTAAGAAGGAAAAGAAGGAGGAACCTGAGGAGGGCGAGGAGGAGCCTTCTGGATCTTCAAAGGCACAGAAGGGTGATGAGGTATGTTACGCTAGCCCTCTTTGTTTCATTTCTTGACAGTTGTTGACTCTATAATATAGGAAGAGGCCCCTGAGTCTCCTGAAGTTCACTTCGAGCCCGTCATCCACCTGACGGAGAAGGTCGACACCAAGACCAACGAGGAACTCGAGGAGCAGGCTTTCAAGATGCGCGCTAAGCTGTTCCGATTCGATCGCGAGACTAAGGAGTGGAAGGAACGTGGTACCGGTGATGTGAGGCTGTTGAAACACAAGGAGAACCACAAGACTCGTCTAGTCATGCGCAGAGATAAGACCCTCAAGGTCTGCGCTAACCACTACAGTAAGTGTCCTGCTTGTCGGCTCTATGGAATTTGTGTTGATGAAGATGACTAGTCGTTCCCGATATGAAGTTGAATCCCAACGTCGGTAGCGACCGTAGCTGGGTCTGGAATGCTTCTGCCGATGTTAGTGAGGGTGAGCCTGAGGCGCAGACTTTGGCCATCCGCTTTGCCAACAGCGAGAGTAAGTTGGGCATTCTTCGAGGGTAGATTTGGATGTCGCTAATATCGTGTCAGATGCCAATCTCTTCAAGGAGGCGTTTGAGAAGGCTCAGGAGGAGAACTCGAAGATCTTCCAACAGTAAAGAAGTTATGGGCTTTTTGTACTGTTTTGATCAATCAGATGCTTGCCTATGAACACTCTTACACAATTACCCAACTATCCAGCTTCCCTTCTTCCTCATTATTCCCCTTGAAACACTTTTTCCCCCATTTCCCATCCACCACCCCTCCCGTCCCCTTCCCTTCCCTCCCCTACCTTAAGGCAGCAGAAATGAGGATGCTGTAATGCGGGAGTCATCTTATGCACACGAAAAGGCGGTGCATTACTTGGAACCGTCTGTTTCGGATGAGATATTGGCAGTAGATAGAATGACCTCGAATATACGCATGAATACACGGATGATCTAGCAAGAAATAGAAGTAAAGTGAAATAGAACCAATGAAAAAGTGAATTAATAAGGTAATAAAAATCAATTAAAAATGTATATTAGGTATATATAAAACGTGGTGTGATGTATATTGTTTAGATATAATAGAAGGGAGGTACTTAGTTACATGCGAGGCCACGGGATTCTCCAAGTTCTAACTCAGTCAAATATCGGCTTCCCCCACTCTATTGATCACGGTCCTCTTCTCTGACACTCACTCTATCTTCATACTTCTCTCACTGCATCCTCAATTACTCTATTTTACGATTATTTTCATTATTTGAATGATAACCTTGACATTCTAATCTCTAGACGTGCTGGTTCTTCCTTTACGCCTTCGGCGAGAAAAGCTTACTTCCGCTTCACTTCTCTACGCGGTAGCGCAACTACCTTACCCTGTACGCGCAACTCGCATACTACGCATACTACACATACTCAGACTTCTTGTTTCTCTTAGTGACTTTTGGAGCTCGTAAGGAAAAATGCCTGATGTGAGTCTTTTATTTCTCTCTGTTGCTTATCTGTCTGATAAATCCAAACGCGCACTCTCGCGGACCCTTTCCTTTTTGCGCACTCTTACGCTTTGCCTTTTGAATATCTTGCTAACTATCTCTTGTAAATACAGGTTAAGCGGAATCTCAGGCTCATTACCGAACAACATGTTGTGTACGTTTCATCCCATTCATTCCCAACCTAACCTCAAGAACTGTCACTACTTCCCGATCCTCTCTACCATCCTCTCTACCTGTATTTGTTCCTACATGGGATATATTAAGTGGCAGTTATTTTTTGTATCCCTTTCTGTCTAATTGAATAACTCCCATGGCAATTAATCCTATACGCTCTCCCAGTCCCTTCCCGTCATACGACCCAACAAGGCATACTAATCATTGCGCTTTTCAACAGAAACGAGGACTCCGGCATCGAAGGATTCCCACTTCGTTCTTGGTCGATCGAAATTTATTTACTCAATGAACATGGGGAGCAGGTCCCTGCTAGAGTCTTCGACAAGGTGACTTATAACTTGCATCCGAGTTTCGGAGATCGAGCTGTTCAAAGTATGTGTCAGCATGCAGGATTTCATCTACCTTTGGATTTGGGACGTAATGGGTAGAGGGATGAGAATATAGGCTGATGCGATAACAGCGGTCAAGAATCCTCCGTTCAGGATCGCCGAGGAAGGATGGGGAGAATTCGATATGCAGATTGGTCTCTCGGCTGCAGACAGGGAGCACTCCATTACCCATGACCTGAACTTTGCGCAGGAGCGCTACGAATCGAAACATGTTATTGTGAGTTTCTCCTTCCTATATCTCGAGGGTCCGGTCACTCATTATCTTGGTAGACATTCAAAAACCCCAAACCCGCCCTTTTGGCCGCCCTACGCGAATCGGGTCCTGTTCCTGGGGATGAGAATGGAGTCAAATCTAAGCGTGCAGCCGGTGGAGAAGAATCCTCCAAGAAAAAGAAGAAAATGGAGAAGAATGTAAGATCGATGCAGTTGTGCAGATGAACGACTCGTCTGACGAAGCAGGTCGATATGGATAAACTAGCCGATGGGCTTCAGAAGCTTGGCGAAGATGACCTCCTCCAGGTTGTGCAGATGGTTCACGATAACAAGGCTCCAGATTCATATACCAAGAATGATATTGAGCGTACGTCACATCCCGGAGCCCTCTATAATCCTACTAGGAGTGCAAGGAACTAACTTATGGCAGAGGGTGAATTCCACGTCGACCTGTACACCCTACCGGACAACCTGATCAAAATGCTCTGGGACTTTACCCAAGAGAAAGGAGCTCTGTGATCCCGACGAGTGGGATAATCCTTCACCGCTATCTTCTACCGTTTGTTTTATTCGCGATAACTTGCCGGTTATTTTCTTGCACTTGGTTTGGCATGCCGTGGTCTACTCTGCTTGGTACTTTCTAGCCTCTTTATCTAATAAGAAATGAATTGAATGGTCCAATGATTTAAGTGTATTTTAAAACACCTAGACTAGATAACGACAGAGCCGAAAGGAAAGAGAAGACAGGAACAAAGGGATATCTCAACAGAAGAGATCAAATCAGTGCAAATCACGACAAACTGAAAACAGAACGAAATAAATGCATCCACAGATCCTTCCTCTTCTCAACGCCATCCATATGTATGTATCAATGCAGGTATCAATTAACAAGTCAAGAAAACTCGTGAGCAACCCATACGCCTGTATCCTTCAGTCCAATCCAATTCAGTCTTCACCGAGATTTGAGATATTAATTAATTACAGCACACGATTCCTATACAACACAGGTTAGCAACCACTCACATAACTCCCAGATAGACAGGACGAAGAAAAACATACATCTTCAGCAAATCCTCCAAACTCTCGGCTGTGACACTTCTTCCTCTCGGGATCTGCCGAGCAATGTCGACTATCGTCGCAAAGACCTCCGCATCGCGGTAAGCCAGTAGCGCCGGCGCCTGGATATGGTCCATTTCTGCGATTTCATGGTGGAGTTTGACGAAGCGGGTTTGGGGGTTTTTCTCGGCGACAGTAACGAGCGTGTCTTCGACTATTGCGCTGGAATTGGACTATCGAGTATTAGAACTAGTCGTGGGATTGAAAAAGAGAGGGGGGAAAGGAGGGGGGCCAAAAGACAAACCTCAGGATCATAAATACAAACCACCACCACTGTATTCGCCGGAACCTTCTCAATCGCATCCAGGTACCCGCCGGCATCAACGTCCTCGACATATCCGTACATCCGCCTCCTAGGACTCACACGCCTGGTCGCGCCATTGCTCTGGGTCTGTAACTCGTGCATGCGCGACGCGCGCCACTTCCGCATGAAGTCATCGTCGTCTTCACTCGCTGAACTGTTCTCACCCTGCGCAGCAGGATGTTGGAGGAGGTCGTTGTGCGAGGATGAGGGATTGGAGTTGAAACCAGCTGCTGAGAGGAAGGTTTTGCGGAAGGAGGACTTGCGGGCTCGTTCGAAGGCTTGAGCGTCGGCGATGACGCCCTTGGGGCCGGTGTTGGCGTCGTAGATTGTGTTGGGGATGTGGTAGTTGTTTGGAGCGGTGCGGGAGGCATGGCTGGTTCGGAC
>MVGC01000154.1:0-49496 GCA_003589665.1 Aspergillus sclerotialis | reverse complement strand
TCATAGATGATAGAGAAGGGTCAACACAATGGGTTAAACAAAGTCTGATTCTTCTATCTGAGGAGTTTTTACCCCATATTTATAGACATTTCTGACAATCTGTTGAAGTCACACAGAAAGCTGAGATCAATGAAGAATACGAGTTCAATCAATCGTTCCAACCAATAAAGCAGCCATATTCATGATTTTATACCCATATCAGCTGAAAAATAGCGATATTGAACGACGTAGCATTGACGGCGGTTGATCAATCATCTTGGGCACTTCGGGGACCCGGGCTTAGCCATCAGTTAGCTAGTTAGATAGTTTCTTCTTCTGGAATCAACCATGTCCATCAATGAACTTTCCCGATCAAGTAGTCAGTAAAGCTCATCCCGTTCGTCACATGTTAATATATCCCATCCATGCGCTCTCAAATCATATATCCCAGCATAATTACTACCTATTTCGCAGCAACTCCAGCCTCTCAATTGCCACATGCAATCGCTCGCGGCACTTTCCCGCCTGCCCCGGCAAGTTCTGCAATCGCTCTCGAAAGCGCACCGTAAGCTCCGTTATGGACTTCAACCTCTCATTCACTAGTAACGCAATTATGGTCCTGTTTTCAAGCACGTCCTCAACACGGTACTCGCCGACGCGCACTTGTATCGCCATTTCTACGCTGGCAGCACCGTTATCATCTGCGCGCGACACCACGGAGAGCTGCTCCAAAAAACCAGCGTAAAGGTCCACCAGTTGCTCGATCAGCATGACAAGTTGGACTGTGTTCGAGCCATCTGCCATGCATTGAGATTCACACGATATAAGGTAATGCCCTAGCTGGATTGCGCGCCCATGGATGGCGAAGACAAGTGATATATGATGCCGAAGCTGAGTGCCACAGGCCCTCATGGAGTTTGGGGGCGTAGACTGGGAATATTGGCGTAGGTAGCCGCTGAGGTTAAACAATAATGTCGAAAGTCTGCTAGTGCACGAGCAGAGGCTTAGGGGGGAAGATCGGCGATCCTCGAGTACTTCAGACGCTTGAGATGGCCGCGTAAGAGAAACGTCTGTTGCAACACCAGAAGGCGCGAAGTCTGGAGACGAATGAAGCGCGTTGTCAAAGGGTGAAGCACCTGGAAATAAGTAGGTCAATACTTCTCCTCCAATCAGCCGCACGCAACTCAGGATTAGTTGACTCACAAGGGACTAAATAGTTCGGGGAATTTCCGGTCCCATCGTCCTCAAATGTCCAGTCAAGGATGTCACCAAAATCGCCCAAAGGAGCATCTAGAATTTCCTTATCGTCACTATGGGAGGACGAATAGAGCGAGCGACTCTGGAGAGCGGTAGATTCATCTTCCGTAGACGCACTTATCAACCATTCAGGAGAAATGATGGAAGAATTGTCATTGAGAGGTTGATTAACAGTGGCGTCAACTTCTACCACGACGCCACTGTCCTTTTGTGGTGCCGCCGAAAGCTCGTTATGTCTGTTTACCGGTGGAGCATCTTTATTAGGACTATGAATACTCCAGCTGAATTCCATACCGGTTGCAGGGCTCTGGGTCCGTAAGGGCCGTGAACAAGATTTGCTAACAGTATCGTATACGCATTTTATTTTTAGCCCAGCACATCGAGTGCATCCTGACCGTTCGCCGCTACATCTAACCTAATAACAACTTAGACACCAATTCCGCTATCCTGTGAGAGATTTGCTGCATTCTTTCTTACCTTATGGACCCGGCACGTTTCACAGGCAAACTTCCGAGAAGGATGTCCCAGACCAGAACCGGGTTTAAAATTTTTAGACGGGTCCTTATTTGAAAATGAGATGGTGCCGAACATCGCAGCTGCTTTCGTCGAATAAGACATGTTCTATATCTCCATTAGCCTGGTCTCGTGTAGCTTGTAAAGGTGCTCATCTCAGGGTGACTGTTCTTATTTTAAACGGAGAAGAAAAGCGAAAAGGAAAGCAACTGTAAAACTAGTGTGTTTATTCCGCCCGCGCTAAATTAACAGTCGTTTTATATGCGACTTCACCTGCACGCTCATTATTCGCCCATGCGCTAGCAAGGCTAGTTGCCTAATTGTGAGTGTTAGTCGCGTAGAGATCCTCTTATAGACTGCAGTAGACGGGACTCACTACCTTATAAATAGTAAAAGATGCTTATTTATAGTAGAACACAAAGCCGTTGTTCCTGGCAGTTTAGCTGTAGCGCATCTACGTTAAAATAGTTAAATCTAATATGCACAAAAATCAACTTAAAGTACGAGGACCAAGCGGGCCGACCGTAACTTCGGCCGGATGATAAGCTACTGCGGGTCACTGCTTCAGGAAATGCCAGAATATGGAGTTCGATCGAGGAAAGGCTCGTTTAACTACCCGAGATACTCCACCGCAGAACATTGTATAGATGATAAGTGTTTACGGCCGTTCTTTACCTGGTTATATACTTAACCCGTTTTGTATCTAGAGTTATTTATTCCAGCATTTCGTCCATTCTAGTCAAGCCCTTTCAGGTATAGCCATCGGAGAATCCGATTGGCTTATTCGAATCCGCTTTCCCTGCAATCTTTTAGGAAATCTTTTTCCAGTTCCCGGTGCGTCCGCTCGTCCGGCTATTGGCCGATAGTGGCGGATTCGTGTAGTTTATCTCCGCGAGCATGGGAGGTTACTAATAATGAACGCAGGTGTCAAACAGGGGTGTAAAGATCTAAAGGCCTAAGGAATTTTCCGTTTAGCCTAGTTTTCAACAGTAGGTAGTAAGTAGTTGTCTATTACTGACATCAATCTGTTTGTAATTCCTCAACGTTTACAGCACCACACTATCTGATGAGCCTCAGCCTTTTGCTGCACAAAGGAAATTGTCAACTAGACAGTTCTCTAAATCGATTAATCGTCTCATCTATCCTTTCTCGTCCGCTTTAAGCGAGAGTCCTCCTACTGTATACTCCGATAGAGCCCCTTATCAGGATAGCCCTAACCTTAACTCGCTAATAGTCGGACTATAAATAAATATATTGTCAAATATATTGTCGGAATCCAGGGCTCGGAGATGGAATAATTAGATTGCTAATTGTTTTGTATTAGTTATCTTCGCACATAACTAAGTTAACTAAATTGTGTAACCTAGATAGACTGGCTATAGCAATTTCAATTGGTTGAAGCCATGTCCACTGACACCTATGCTTCCGACATATACTCGTTCCCTACGTAACCTCCTAGCTAGCGCTGGTAGGTCCGCCGCTGTTTACACCACGCTCTAGCTACGTAATGCTACGCCGTGTCAAAAAAAGACCACATTGCTAGTAGCTAGTAATTCGACCCGAAATTACTAGTAACTAGCATGCCTAGGGATCAACTAACTATAATAGTGCCGCACCCAAACAACTCCAGATTGACCACTATTTATGGTCAATAGATCGGAGAAACAAACCTATATCGCGTCGCCAGGTTAGGGGAAGCCCTAGCGATAATTTTGTTCCCCAGATGCCATATAGTTTTCTCCTCTTCAAGAACGAAGCTGTCTAGGGAGTTTGCTACAACTTCATGGTAATACTACAGTAGCTGTTGGGAATAAATGGATTTTTACTTACAATTAACTTGAGCGAGCTCTCGTTTAGAATCCCTTTCCTACTATATATAGCGCAATCTGATCTGTGATGGTCGAGCCAGCATCATTGCATCAATCTACCAAGGCTTTACAATAATAGACGTAAACGAAGGGAGTAAAATCTCATTCTCATATTTCTTAAGTAAAACCTTATAATCCAAGATTATACTGAACTATCACCTCTATTTTCAACATGTCGGACATTTCCTCCGTCTACATCCCACGTAAATCGGTCAGCTTTTGTTGCATTGCGGTCTTCTCCGTGTTATATTCCCCAAACCACTGCCGGCGCGCAGCTGCAATCGGCTCCTCCACCTCGGTCCACCTGTCACCAAGGTCACGATTACCCGCCCGTTCCACCGGCCTGGCGACGCTGCCTTTGCGGGATCATCTCTTCCGTACATCTCAACGGAGCGCATCTGTTGCGCAACAGCCGCATACACTACGGCAAGGCCGACGTGGAACGCGCTGCTAATAGGTGCCCCTGCGGCTTTGATAGGCGCGGCGAGATTCCCGGGTAAAAGCTTGGAGATTGTGGCAGCTGGCGCCACTCCGTTGATAGTGCTCCGTAAATTTCCGCCATCGGTCGAAGTCCTCTGATTAGGCCAATGAGCTAAAGTGTTAAGTCAGTAGTGCGTACTTTACCGCAGCGATCAGTGAATGTACGGCAGCTTTAGTAGCGCTGTAAATCGGCAGGCTCTGTTCTGGCGAATACGCTGTGCTACTCGTGGTGATGACGAGACTACTTCCCGGGTTTTGCTGCTGGAACTGGCGAAGAGCAAGTTTAGTCAGATTTAACACGGAGCGAAAGTTGACTTCGACAACGCGGTGGGCTGGTTCATTAAGCTGGCCATTTTCGTCCAGAATATCGCTGAAGTAGTCTGGGTCCTGAGATACACCTGCATTGGCGACAACAATGTCAATATGCTTGAAAGAAAGGAAGATGTCTCGGAGACAGTTCCAGTCGGTAACATCACATTGCCTAAACTGGATAGAGCCCGCAGAACTTAGAGTCGGCTGCGGGAAGTGACCGTTTGGCTGACCGGGGATTTCATAAATATCGAAGCTCTCGTCTATTGGCACAATATCCAGAACATGGACTTGTGCTCCTTTATGCGCAAATATCCGACTAGCTGCCAGTCCAATTCCAGAAGCACCGCCTACCATAAGTGTTGGCTCCAGAACTCAAAATGGAAAGACAATTCTGGGGTTTTTGAACGAACGAACCTGTAAGTACCACCACCTTACCCTCCAACGAAGGGATGTCCTCCAACGTGAGCTGAAGACTAGTCATAATCGAAAGTGCCGCTGTGAGTCAGAGGAACAAGTCCGTATAATCGTATGTACCTGTTGTGATCCTTTTAACCGTCAAGTTTTACGAGTCTTACAGCACGCTATGCCACATGTGGTCATTACCCCAAGAAGATGAAAGCTGAAATGAGCAACAAACTAAAACAATTCAACTCGCTGCACATCCCCGAAAGCAAATTCTTCACATACTCTACGCTTGTCACTGCTTGAGTTGTCAGCTATCTAATCAGATTTTCTGTCCGGGCTAAAAAGCGGATTTCAGGGATTACAGTTGATTCGATTATAATGCAACTTCCAGCTGCTCCTGGAGCTTGGGTACTGCTGATCTTTACCGTTTTTCTTGTTCAATCAGTGAAGCTATGGCGAAACTATATGCAAGCAAAGCGAACAGGACTTCCTGTGGTGATTACTCCACTACTTGAGACGCAAGTTCTGGCGCAGATTGCAACTCCTATTCTTCGTGCCATATATCTCAAATATTTAGACCAGGGTAGAGGGTGGCCTCGATGGTGCCGCTTCATGATCAAAGACTGGTCATGGGAGGACAGGCGGCTCGCTCACGAGGAATATGGCGACGTTTTCATCGTGGTGTCAACCGAGGGTATGATCTGCTACAGCGCAGATGCAAAAATGGGTTGGGATGTGATGAATCGACGACATGACTTTACGAAGCCGCGAGACAAATACAGTGAGTTCACCCAGTTCAGGATTTGACCTAAGATCTGACCACCATGTACAATTAATAATAGAGCTCCTAGAGCTCTACGGACCAAACGTGGCAACCGCCGAAGGAACCGAACACCGTTTCCACTTACGTATCACTGCACCGCCTTTATCAGATACCAGTGGCGTCAATGAGCTTGTCTGGACTGAAACAATGCACCAAACCCGCTCTCTTCTCCATAAATGGGAGAAAGAATCTCCTGGGAATCTGCATGAAGACGTCAACGCCCTAACACTCGCAGTTATTTCCCTTGCCGGCTTCGGCAAGAGACTCGACTCTAACACAGAACAATCCCAGCATATTCCATCGGGATATAAGATCAGTTTTCTAAGAGCTATCACGGATACAACGGCATTCATGGTCCCTATCTTGATATTTCCATCCTGGCTGTTGAGAGTGTCTCCGCTAGCAAAGGCGCAATTGGCGTACACGCAGCTGGACAAATATCTTCGTGCCATGATCCGCGATGAGCGAGAGACGTTGGACAGTAGCGGGCGCATTACGTCTCGCGGTCCACGAGGGAACATGCTACAGACACTGATCAAGTCATCGTATGACGTTGCGCAAGAGGAACAGCAACAGCAGCAGAAGGAGGGCTCCCCAGGGACAAGTAAGAAGCATGCGTTTACTGAATCTGAAGTGCTTGGGAACCTGTTTATCTATCTGTTGGCCGGTAAGCTTCTTCCTTTTTCGCGTCTGTTTACTGTCTAATCCGCAAACACCCCCAGGTTATGAAACCACAGCGAATGCCATCGCATACGGCCTCATCTTGCTCGCTTTGGAGTCGGGACTACAGAGGCGCCTCATAGACGAAATAGATGATGTATGGTCACCTGCGGCCGCCGAGGGACGTAGCGAACTCACTTACTCATCCGACTTCCCTAAGCTACAATACATGTATGGTTTCATGGTGCGTTGCAGTGGTCTTCCTTTCTCAGTTCCTTTCTTGGTTTCATTAAGCCTCTTGGTGCCAACAGCACTCAGTCTGCTATACTGACAGCGGTCCAGTATGAAACCTTCCGGCTCTACCCAGGTGTCACGCTCATTACAAAAGTATGTCAGGCAGCCCAGCCTATTCTTGTTGGAAATACCTCGCACATCCTCCCGCCAGGCTGCCGCGTCTATCTTTCTGCTCCGGGTGTCCACTACAATGAGAAGTACTGGAAGGATCCGAAAGAACTGAGGCCAGAGCGATGGTCTGAGACCAATTCGTTTAGCGAGAAAGAAGGCAGTACGACCGGCGCATCTATGTCGGCGAAATCCCAGGCAAAAATGGCCGCCGTCGCCGCTGACAAAACGCGCCAAATGCGAGGCACCCTTTTAACGTTCAGTGATGGGGTTCGTGCATGTCTGGGCCGGAAATTCGCACAGGCAGAGTACATGGCTTTTTTCTCGATGCTGCTACAACATTCGAAGTGACCTTTGCAGAAGGCGTAGATAAAGATCGCGCTAGGAGGGATTTGGATTTAAAGTGCGCAGGTAAAGTCACACTCGCGCCGTTGGAAGGGCAGCGGCTTGCTCTGAATAGAAGGCCAGGACGGTAAGAGACGCAAGGGCGATGATGACCCATCTCTGTTCAATTATATTGTAGACGGGAAAGACAAGTATACGCTATACTTGAATATGAAGCGTTTGTATGGCCTCAGAATAGACAAAAATCTAGACTGGCCTACTCGTGGCTACCGTGGCCCTAGGGCTATTCCCATTTAGGCTCTAGGGCAATTTCCAACGTTTATACTAATGGGGAAATTCTGAAATAGGACATCTCCATTGAGATATGCCAACAATAGCACCTCCAAAAACTCCCACTAGCAATGTTTCGGCGAATGCTTTCAGAAAATATTCATTCAACCAGCTCCCTCATCATTGCGCCCTTGTCGCTTCTCCTCGTAGGTGCGTCTCACTTTTCTTTTTTCACTATCGTCATTTCTACAACAAACAAACACGATAATTATCTTCGACTGCATGGCGTCGAGCATGACGACGCCAGGTGATTACCCATCAGGTATGAAGCTGGGGCTCCTGGTTTTGGCACTCGTAGGCAGCATATTCTTGGTGGCATTGGACATGGTTAGTTTCCGCCGCTGACCTCTATGGAAAACCATCTAATTCTGCTCGTACTAGAGTATAGTTGCCACGGCTATTCCTCGTATCATCCAGGAGTTTAACAGTCTGGATGATATTGGATGGTACGGCTCTGCTTTTTTTTCTGACTATATCTAGCTTTGCGCAGTTCTGGGGCAAGGCGTATACCTACTTTCCCCTCAAGTGGGTTATCATAGCGGCCATCCTTGTCTTTGAAATTGGCAGCTTGATTTGCGGTATTGTCCCCCCTGCCTGGCCCAGGCACTGTCGAAGTTGAGCCTTACCTTTCATACAGGAGTCGCTCAGGATAGTCAGACACTTATTATTGGGAGAGCCATTTGTGGCGCTGGAGGCGCAGGTGTCACCAATGGCTGCTACATTATCATTGCCTTCGTCGCAAGGCCTGGGAAGCGACCTGCTTACACGGGCGTGCTCGGTGCAACATATGGATTGGCAAGCGTTGCTGGCCCCCTCATCGGAGGCGCGTTCACAACAAATGTGACATGGCGGTGGTGGTGAGTCCTGGTCGAGATTGCACTTTATTGAATGGAAAGCGTTAAAGGCTAAGACATTGAAGCTTCTATATAAACCTCCCTGTCGGTGGATTCTCCTTGCTCGTTCTCCTCTTATTCTTTAAGACGCCGGCTTCTGCAACACCAAAGCAAGCGACTCTCCAGGAGAAAGTCTTGATGATGGATCCGCTAGGTCTCCTACTCATCACATGCTCGTTAATTTGCCTCCTCCTTGCCGTACAATGGGGTGGAATCCTCAAGATTATAGAAGGAGGTGTGGTCTCGCACTCCTCCTAGGACGTCCCTGTTAATGTACCATATAACCCTAGGTGTTTTGAAAATTAATAAAGGAGTCACTCGGGAGTACTTGCTATAAGTTAGTTAGCTATGAAATTTAACCACAACTATTGTTAGAAGATGCTACTTTTTTGTTTCAGTAGTAGTTCATCCTGACTCTTCGCTGGATATCTGCAGCATGGTATACCGTATACCTAATTCTCGAACATTAAAGTTATTCAAAATCTCAGGTAGACCAAATGATAATCGCTAACAAATTGTTTCTGTCGCATTGATTTATTAAATATGAGGTACCCTTAATAGATTTGTGTATGCATGTAGTAACTTTGCTTCTTGGAAAGATTAACAGTCATTATACAGAATATATCTGTCCAAAGGACCTAAGCAGGAGGAATTTGCTGCTGATCCAATGGCCACTTGGCAATGGTCGTCTCATCACCAGTCAAAGCAAAAGATACGACAACAGATCGCTCATTATTCAATGCCACCTCGTACTTCCCTGGATAGACAATTCGGTTTCCAAGTTCATCTGTCCGAGCTACGTCGTCGATCTTAATTGGGAAAGTGATCATCTTAGACGATCCTGGTTTCAGAGTGGACAGTCTATCGAACCCGACGAGCCACTTATTAGGGTATGGGGCGGGACCAGCCGTTGTGTTGACGAATGCCATAGCCGTGTAGTCGGAGGGAGTGTGGCCATTGTTGGTGACCGTGACCGTGAAGTTGAAAAATGGCACCTGTTCAATGTATTCGTATCCCGGATGAGGTTGTGAGAGAAGACTTTGGATGTCGAATGATGCTTTGGTATTTGTCTCTGCTGCAGTAGTATCGAAGGTGGTGTAGAAGAGGCCATGGCCGAACTCGTATACGGGTTCTCCAGTGTACCACATATAGGTCTGACCGGGGTTATCGCCATTCGGACGCAGGTTCATGTCGATAGCCGGGAAAACAGTGGCATATTTCGCAGGGTACTGTGTCGAAACAAGACGACCGGCGGGGGCTCTTTTTCCGGTAATAATATCCAGCAAGGCTTGGCCGCCAGACTGGCCGGGGTACCCACCCCAAATGAGAGAATTAACATTTTCGCTAGCCTTTAGCGAGGATGAGTCAACTTGCCCGCCGCCCATCTGGAGGACGACTAGAGGCTTGTCCAGTTTGCTTAGTTCATGGATTAACTCCAACTGGTTGCCTGGCCAGGTAATGTTTTCCCTATCCATTGCTTCAGCCTCGAGGGTGTTGTCAATTCCGCCAGCAAATACGATGGCATCCGACTTCTTCGCAGCTGCGACCGCATCATGGAACCCTTCTTTGGAGTGGGATGAGATTCCAGTACCAAAAGCCCAGTTCACGTCAAGGTTCGACGATTCAAATGCATCCTTAATGCTAGTAAGGTATGGCGCAGGTCCGAAGTAATTCCCTTGCAACTGAGTCGTGGCGTTGGTATACGGCCCAACTAATGCGACGCTACCGATCGAGTCCGAAAGGGGCAATGTTCCGTCATTCTTGAGCAGAACAATGCCCTCCACAGCAGCTTCATAAGAGATATTCCACGCATCAGTCGATACGACGTCATTCCAGTGGAGATTGCGATATGGGCTGTCATCGCCGTCAAAGTATCCAAGACGAATAAGATTCGAGTATAAACGAATAGCCCCCCTTTCAATTTCGTCGCGAGAAATTAGTCCATCAAGGAAGGATTCATTGAGGTGATTCTGATAGTCGCTTCCACAGTCAATATCGGTACCTGCTCGAATTGAATCCGCGGCAGCGCCAGAGGCATTAGCAGCATACTGGTGAGGATTGAAAACATTATATGTTGCACCACAATCCCCGGAGACGTAGCCGTCATCAACAAATCCCCAGCTATCGCGGAGGATTGTTTGAAGGAAGAAAGAATTGGCACAGCTAGGCACACCATTGACCGCATTATACGAACACATAACACTGTGGACCTTTGCGTACTTTGCAGCAGCAAGGAACGGAGGCATATAATATTCAGAAAGGTCTTGCTGGGTAATCTTCATGTCATTGCCCAAGCGGGAATGGTCATGCCAGCTTTCGATGTCGTAGCCAGCATAATGCTTTGCGGTGGCAACCAGCTTGAGATGCTCTGGATCAACACCACCCTGAATGCCGGTAATATATTCATACGCATAAGCAGCGTTCAAGCAGTGGGCATCTTCTCCAGGGGTTTCCTGCCCACGTCCCCAAACCGGGTGTCGGAAGGTGTTGATGTTCGGGGAGTATACATCCAATCCAAATCTTCCATGATTGTTAAAAGCACGTCCTTGGGTCGAAATGATGCTACCGATATGATGGATCATACTTCGATTCAAACCGGCCATTGTCAGAATGGGCTGGGGGAAGGAAGTTGCCCAGCTAAAATCACCCTCAGGCGTGAAGTTGGCTCGATCCAAGCCATGAAGGGATTCGCTCCACACTTGGTACGGGGGCAGACCTAGTCTGGGGATTCCGTAAAATGCGTTTCCCGTACTGTTGATTAGCTCTTCAAAGGTGAAAAGCGAGATAAGGGCGGAGGCTCGATCATGAGCATTGGCGGATTTGTCACAGACAAGATTCTTGCTAAGAGGCCCGTTTTCACAGTCAGGGAACGACAAATCAAGAACAGCCGCCGACGACCACCAAGTGAGATCTGGGTTGGCTTCGACATTGTAGTCCACATAGCTTGTATTGGCCTGGGCCAAAACGGAAGGAGCCAAAGCCGCCAGGACGGCCAGGACGGAGGCTGTAGCAGGCATGGTATTTGCCACGACTGTAAGTCTTGATTCCTGTCACCTTCCGCGACTCCATGGCCTAATTTATACCACGGAACTGGAGACCGATTTGGCCTGCGGACATCCTCCGAGGTTGTGTTAATTAGAGCTTAAGATACTCCTCACGGGAGTATGCCGAACTAAGCAGGTTTCGCGGTCGATCCCGACTAGAAAACGCGGGGATTTAGCAAAAAGACTGAAAAGACATTGCATGGATTTAGCCTGAATTATCCGTTGATATCATGACAAGAAAGCTAATTCTTTTGCTAATTCGCATAATGCTGCGTAAGTATGAGCGGGTGCATTGATTGTAATTGCCGATATAGTAAGGGTGGACGCTGGAGACATGAGGCAACTATCGTTTCCCTCGTTGATTAACACCAATGGCGGAGGGGACAGTCGCCGGTCGCCGGTTTCAACATCTCTAAGATCATTAATAGTACGCTAGTTAAAACAGACGACTATTCTCAGTGTTTAATTCAGCCTAAATGTTTAGACAGATTGTTATGATATGCTCCACCATGTCGGCGAATCTTCGGGTAGAGTGGCATGATCAGCGTTTTGTTCGTGGAGAAACACACCTTACCCCGGCTGAGCTTCTTCCAAGTTTTACCGGTATAATTAAGGATCAAGGTGATACCAAAGGGAAAAGGAGAGCCAGAGGCATTTCAGATATATTCTTGGGTAAGTCCATCCTGTTTCAGATGAATCAAGCTTAGCGTAAGTCAAAGCACTCCCAGGGGAGTTGAGCCTGAAGCATAAACCTTATGGTAAAACGCTTGTATGGATTGCTAAGGAATGTCACTCATATATAGCAAGGGTGATGGTTGTCCTCGATTTCAAATAAACATGGGAGAACAAAGGAGGAAGGAATATTTCAGTCCTAAGAGTTTAATAATAGTGTGTTGAAATATGTGTTGAGATAAATGCAATGAAAAATGACATGACAAACAAGTCGAAGATCAGCAGTAAGTGTCGACAACAATTATAGATAGACAGCTAGTCAGCCTGCGCAATATCTAAAGAGGCACATAGGGCAAGAACCCTAGGGCTAGGTAGGTACCTAAGGAATTGAAGATACCAGTTCTGCACATCCATTATGAACTTCGCGACTTGCTATAACTTTTGCATTTTATTATTTAGTGGCATAGTATTCATTATAGATAGGTACAGAACACAAGCTTGTTTATATCGTCCTTGTCATACATTGCGATGTTGACATCGCTATGACATCAACCGCCACTACGACGCCGTCATCACGACTGGAAGCTTAATATAGTTTAGCCCAAACATGTTAAAGCAAATGGCACATCCAAGCCGATACTAATTCATGAAAAGTATTCAGTTTCTATAGTTAACAACTAATAGCCAAAAGAAACCATGTCAAACTTCCTAAGCTACCTTTGCGGCTTCGTCCACGAAGCGATCTCGACATTCAGCGCTCTCAAAAACCGCGAAGTCGGCTGGTTAACCGTCGACCGACGAACAGGAGAATTTAAACGAGAGAAACAAAGCTTATGGAAGAAATTGAAGCTCCTTGTCCTGTTCAATCCTTTGACAGAATGGATTGATCGGACTCAGCTCTTGAGGCTGTGGACTCATGAGAAGAACATCTCTATTGGTGAGTCTCCTTGACGGTCACTGAGCAGCTATACTAATGAGGACAGGCAAAAGAGAAGCAAAGCCTCAAACGCATCAACAAATCAAAAGTTTCATCGAATTTTACAAGATCAATATGTCCCATTTCGACCCATCCAATCCAGAAGAATACGGCTCATTCGAGGACTTCTTCGTGCGGAAACATGCTGCTGGCGCACGACCGATTTACAAGCCCGATGACCCTACCAAGGCAGTTAATGTTGCAGACTCACGAGTAACTGTGTTTCCTACTGTTGAAATGACACGAAGGCTGTGGATCAAGGGTAGACATTTTACTATCGCGAACCTCATCCGCGATCCAGACCGCGCTAAGCCATGGGACAACGGAGCCGTCGCTGTATTCCGGCTCAGTCCTCAGGATTACCATCGGTACCATTCCCCGGTTGACGGGAAGATCGGGTGGTATAAGCAAATTCCCGGGGATTATTTCCAGGTCGATCCTGTCGCTTTGCATAGCTCTGTTGATATTCTGACGGAGAATGCAAGGTGTTGTCTATGTATCGAGAGTGAGGAGTTTGGAAAGGTGTTGTTTGTGGCTATTGGGGCGACGGATGTTGGGACTGTTCAGTATGTTCATCGATTTGCCGTGAATGTTTAGTGATCAATGACTGACTGACCTCGTGTTAGGATTAATGACAATATGATGGTCACTGGGCAGTCTATTACGAAAGGGGATGAAATTGGACTCTTTCAGTTCGGAGGCTCGAGTATTTTGGTAGCTTTTGAGCAGGGCCGGATTCGGTTCGACGAGGACTTGGAGCTGTTGAGTGCTCAAGAAGTTATGGTGGACGTGGAAGTTGGAATGAGTTTAGGAGAGTCGACACTGAATGGTGAGAAAAAAACCTGATACCAGTATACAGGAGTTGCTTGCATTCGATGCTTGCATTCAATTGTTCACGAGCACCGTATTTCTCATTTAATAGCTGCTTTCATCTGTCACTCCCAGCAAATCAACAGCAAAAATATAACACTGAAATCTTGTCGGTTGCCACTAGGAGTATCGACCAATCCGAAAGGAAATCCATTATAGAATATATGCATCCGTCTAATATGTGATCTTAAACACCCACGCGAACTGATCAGCATCAGCAACCTCATCGCCGACATCCAATACGACATTCCCATTGTCCAACTTCTTGCTTGGAACGACAGTTCCAGCCGCCTTCCCTCCAACAACAGTCACCTTGTCACCATGGACCCACGGAATTGGGCTTTCCAAAACGAGTTTCCCTTCAGGTTTAGCCAGAGTATGAATGTAGAAAGCATCCTTGGTTGTTGTAAACCGTATATCTTTGCCCTCCTCGGGCGTCACAAACCAGTAGGTTGTGTTGAAAATGGCCTCTCCATGACTCTTAATCCACGCCCCAGCCTCTCGAAGATGCTTCTTCTCGACATCGATGATCGTTCCGTTCGCGGTGGGACCGATGTCCAGCAAGAAGTTACCATTCTTACTCACGACATCGACTAAGCTGGTCACAATGGTGCTGACGTTCATGTACCTCGCTAACGGAGTAGCGCGGTTGTATCCATAACTATACGGATCCATTCCAAGATTGGTCTCCCATTTGCGAACCTGGACTCCGTCGTACCTTGCATACTCAGGCGTGTCAAAGTCACCCGGCAATCCGCAGCGAGCGTTCATTACTACCTGTCTATTCTGCTTTGCAGCTTGGTTGAACCATTCCGACGCGAACTCTGCCGTCTTGTTGGGCCCGCCGATGTCACACCACATAATTTCGGTACCTATATCAGCCAGTGTGTGCATCTCCGGAAGAATCTTGTCTCTGATATAGTCTTCGAGTGGGACGTAGCCGGTGTATGGGAGAGTTTCGTTGGTGAATGGGTTTGTTGCGTTTCCTAGTAATAGTTTTAGCAGATGCCACCATCAAATCCCAAGATCTCTGGGTAATCATACCACCTGGCCAGCTTCCAAACCCGTACTTCTTGTAATCTGGGTGGAAGAATTCAGGGAGCGAATAATACGTTGCGCGGTGAAGGTGAGGCTGGTACTTTTTCGCAGCGTCGAAAAGCTCCTACCATAGATTTAGCTTCTTCCGATCGCTAATGTACTCGAATTACATACTTGGAGCAAATCGCGATGGGGAAACAGGGAAACGGATGTTCGTTTGGTAACTGTCTCCGGAAGATCAAAGATAGCATAGCCATCATGATGCTTGCTGACCGAAACAAAGTAATTCGCTCCCGCATCTGCGAAAAGATCTACCCACTCGCGAGGATCATATGCACTGGCGGTGAAGTTCTGGAAAAAGTCATCATAGACAACATGAGGGCCATACGTGTCACGATGGAATTCGTATGTACCGTCAGGCTGGCTGGGTCCACTGTTGAGATGAGCCCAATACCTATAGTTGTCAGTCATTTCTACGGATAGTGCCATGTAATCTCACCATTCAGCGTAGCTCTCATTCTCGCCAACGCCTCCCCAGGCGGGTACAGAGTATGGGCCCCAGTGGATGAAAATTCCGTATTTCGCATCGTTGTACCAATTTGGCGATTCATGGCCATAAATGGATTCGTCAGTTGCTTCATATGGTTTAATACCGTATGTCGCGTCAAACGTGTATTTATCGCATTGAACACTATCGCCGGAGACGATAATAGTAGCCGGTCCTATTTCTCCGTCCTTAACACCATCCTTATTTCTGACGCCAATCTCCACTATTGCCTGGTCGCCAGGAGAAAGCCGTTTTAGAATTCCTTCGGATACTGTCTCTAGTCCAGGTGACTGCACTTTTATTCGAGTTTCGTGATTCTTAAGGAGGAATTCCGAACCAATGTTGTTCACGGATACCTCAATAATCTGTGCTTTATCTGTACCCTCGATCCACTTCTGTGTTGATCTCGCGTATTGTATCTCCAGTCGTGGATTGTCCGATTCACCAACAGTAACAGGTAACACTGACAAGGCGAAGATATGAAGCTTGGTGTCGACAGCATCCCCACCAGGCTCAGTTGAGGATCCGCCAGCATCATTCGGCAATGATAAAGAGACTAGATCCTTAGAAGAATCCAACCAGTTTATTGTCTGGAAGATATTAGAAGTGTTGTAGTTCTGAGACGTGTTGGTCAAGTAATGGGGGAATATTAAATCTCCTCCGGCAGGATATGGCCAAGTCCACCACGCGGGAACCAGAAGCGCCCCCGAGTGCGTCGATCCATCGGCATATGTAGCGTTAAGTGTAGCAGAGGCCATGCCAGTCTCCGAGGCAGCTAACATTCTGACACTAAAGTACCGTCCATTCGGCAATTTGATCTCTTGGCCATCTGCGATAACGTTGTCGTATCCTGACTCCTTATAGGAGGGAAACTTATAATTGAACCCTCCATATATAAATGACTCTGGTGGCATATACTGAGCAGGGTATGAATCTAGATTGATTAGCCTAGTTTAATCAATCCATATCTATAACTCACTTCCAGAGCCATCGAAATCAGCTTCGTTTGGATCCATCCCAAACGCGCGATTGTCGAAATGAGGCTCCAGATCAACAGGGAAGGAAGAATTCTTCCAGGAGATTGGTTGGAAGTCATTTTTGGGATTGAAGAGAACAGCGTTGGAAAGAGACGACAGTGATACCAAGCCGCAAAGGCTGGTTTGCATCCAGCCCATTTTGCGAGTCATTACAATGCACTGTTTCGACGAACAGTCTTAGAAAGTGAACGGACTGGGTGCTCATCAGAGTAGATAAATAGTCTACTTGCCCAGACTCATCCCCGCAGACTTCCATTCTGCAGCTGTTCTCGAAGTATTCCCGGATTCTCCTCGACCTCTCATCAAATCACACCGTCTCTTCCATTCTTACCTATTTCTCTCCATAGCCATTCATCTTAGCATGTCTTCTTTACATTCTCATTCGTTTTATGTTGTTTTTTTTTTCTTTATTTCGTCTTCCTTGCGTCGTCTATCCCTAACTTTCGGATAATTTCTCAGCGGATCGGAGAAAAATTGAAGGATGCAATTGACGGGTAAATGCAACCGCTGATCATGGCACCGTATCTTTGGTGTGCGGAGTTGTTGAATTGTCCAACCATACCTCCTCTGGCGGAGACGGAATAGCACTGTTGGTCCTGGATTAATGCCTGATATACGAGGTGTTCAGAGATGCCCTTGACCGCTTACCGAGTTGGGCCATTATTCTGCCCCTCGAAGCATTGTCCAATCAGAACTCCTCTATCACGTGGCATGATTCATAAATATACATTGCTTAGTAAGTAGGCATTTTATGCATTTATGCTCAAGAGCACGAACATTCCATTGATGCCATTTCCAGTTACTTTCTGTCAAACACCATGCTAGCTCCATCGCCAATTGACATTAGTAGCTATCTCGCTGATATTGATAGACTAGGGATGACATCATGTCCTGGGCATCACTTACCACTTATCACCCTGTTTAATCTCCGTCTCCGAAAACGGAGTAGCCGTAATTGTATCTAGCAGCCCGCTCCTCCGGCCACTATTCGATCGTATGTTCAAGAGTTTTCTTACATGGGGAAGCGAGAAGATCAGTAAGAACTCATACGCCTATGATAACAATCAAGGAAGTGGAGTGCATAAACGATCAACGGGATAGTTTGAGCGACTTCATGAAGGGCCGGAAATGAATCCTGTTGCTCCTGGCGAACCTGAGAATCGGGCTAGTACACATAGAGCGTGGTATGATGATGGTGATTCAGCGTGGAATGTAGGTCCTGATGATACGTCTTCAAAGCAGATTGTTCTTAGTGAACGGTCTGCTTATTAGGGTACCTAAGTAATTAATGATATGTGATGATCAGCTAGCTATTGTGCATATTCTTTATTTTCTAATTCCTTCTCCTGAAGAATTGTAGTATATTAGCTCCAACTAAGCAGATGCTAAATTCAAAATCCATTCTATTGGGAAGTGAGTATTGACCCTAAAGTTGAGCCTACCTTAGTATCTTTCTGGTAACAATAGACTTACCACATACATATACAGAAGGCTGAGTAGCTAGATAATGCTATTCGATTCATTCTATAAAGGTATATGTTTCTATTGATATGCCTGAGGGTTATGGAAGTGAAGAAGCTAGGCCAGGGAACAATAGAGTCAAAAGGCGAGGACAAAAATTGATATTCACTGGGAGCCCATGAAGACGAACACATTTATCTTCAGCACAAGACGCTTAAATAATGACTTTTCTTATCCCTCATTTTCTATTCCTCTTCCTTCATCTCAACTCTTTCATCCCATCTGCCTTTTTCTTCTACTCTATCATTTCTCTACGATCCCCGCACAAACCAACCACACCTACGACACTTCTCTCTGCCTCTGCAATAATGGCAGGCAGCGCTTTCGAATCTGATGATTACGAAGATCCATTTTACAGTACCAATGACTTTGTCGGCCCTTTCCTCAAATCTCGTGGCTTTACCACTGACGACATTGAAAATTGGGAGGACGATATCAGCTGCACCATGCTTTACGTGGGAAAATACAAACGCAACCCCAATTGGCTTAGCTACTACCAGCACAGCGTGTACATGACCTTCGACGAAAATGGCAAGGAAGTCTACGAGATTGATGAGGCGACATACTCCAGGGTTCGCAAGCGCAAGCGCCCACCCGTCGACTCTGACAGTGAAAGTGATACATCTGACTACCCTGTCATCGAGCTTGAGGATATTGAGTGGGTTAAGGCATTGGACGGAAAGGATGGACATGAGCGCGGAAATATAATTTTCGAGGTTATGTTCTACAGGGGAATGCCTGCGATCAAAGGCTGGGCTTCTTACGACCATATGATTAACGACCCGGGCAACCGTCTTCGGTACCAAGAGATTCAGAAGGCAATCAAGGACCACAAGTACTGGGTGCCGACTTTTGAGCAGAGGCGCTTTTTATCTGGAGGCGAGCAATTCCAACGTTACAACTTTATTACAGGTACCTTGGGGCTTTTCAAGGGTGTGTACCAAGACCTGAGGGAAGTTGTTGGTAATAGGGACAAGACACGGGACCATGATATATCTCGGAAAGCCTCTATGGATCTTTTTTTCGAGCTCTCCAGGCAAGTCGATCTTCTCCATGAATACTTGGATGCAATTCGCATGGGCTGGACCGCCGCGACCAGCATGACTTCCGGCAATTGATCTTCTATCAACAGCAAAGAAAGAAGTTATGACGCCTTATGGTCAACCTTAATGGGGAGAGAGAGGCTTCAAATGGAGTAGGACATTGAATGGGAGGATTCTATACAAGTTGAATTCAAGTTGAATATGGTTCGAGGATTATCCACTGGATGGATAAGGAATGACGGGTAGCAGGGACTGCATGGCCTGGTGTCATCGCAGGAGTGCTTAGGAATAGGAATCGATAATCAAATTGTTCTAAGAAATCGGCCTTCCGTAAAGAAACGCTTGCATTTCATGCTTCAATTGTAAACCAGTCCATCAAAAGATACTCCAGTATATACGCCGATACCTTGCTATGCCTGCATGGCTTCCCTCTCATGATAGTCCCTGGAAATACCAAATTTGCTAATTTCAAATGGCACTCGAGACGACCTCCTGAAACACTAGGCATATGTGACCATATGCCTAAATTCAAGAAAGAATAATGCAGAACATTATTCTCGTCGTAACGATGTCTTCCCAATTACCTCTCCATTGATTAGAGATGTGAACTCCAAGATACCTGTTGCACCCCTGAAGCTGACATTAACATCATAGTGAATTTTATAGACGCGCATTTTCTTCGACTTGTCATATTTGGACTCGATGATTGAGCGATCAACGTCAGAGAAATCCGTTTCAATAACTCCCACCTTTCGAACACCATGGTCAAACGAATACTCCGGAGGATCATCGCGTGAGCAGCTGTATAGCGATAGAGTAGAAATCATGTCATCTCCTTCATCAAATTGGTACGCTACACCTGTCGTTGTTGTGAAGTTTGCGTCCATTGACTGGCCCTAGTGAGAGTGAGTTTGTAAAATCATGCCCATGGCTTCTCCACCGACCTTTGCAACCTCCCAATGCATTCTGTGGTTGCACATCTTGACTTTGTCATACGCTGTAATGTACGCATGTTCCTCTTTATCTATGCCTTCGCGGAATTTGAGTCCCCAGCTCCATCCATAATGGAAGTGGCAGTGAGTGTACATAGAGCTGATTCCCTCTAGTCCTCGGAGGGCTGCACCACGAACTATAGCGGCTTGACTAGTCTACAGTCAGTTGGCCTTCTATATAAAGGAAAAGCACACCCACCAGTCAGGGGGACAGGTAAGACTGTTCACTTCATTACATTTACACCAATGCTTAAGCCGCTTATTTAAATATTCAGAGTCTCCAAAGCCCCCAACAAGAATCAGACGCTGGTAATATTAATTCAAAAGCCCAGGAACCAGCAAGGCGTAATAATTGCTTACCGATACTTGTGCATTTTTCTTTTTCGCAGCTTTGGTCTGCTCTTCTATCAGGCGAATAATTCCAACAACGACCGGGTCAAAGAGACTTTGCATGATGTCCCTGTGTAGAGGTCAGCTCAGCGGTGAGATAAAGGCGCCATTGATTATACTTGGTTAACAACACTGCTCTCTCGTCTTCATCATAATGTTCTGATGAGTCGACTTTCATAGTGAGTGGACCAACTTCAATTGTATTGCTACTCTGGGTCTTTCCAGTAAAATTTCTCTTTGCGCTGTTAAATGATTCCATAAATCGGCTCCCGGGTCCTCTCCTCTCAAAGGGTACAGATTCATATGCATCACCGAAGGTTTCTGTCATCCAACGATTGAAGTTGCGATCTATATGAGTTGACCCGCATTTTCCACCTATTGTCCTTGTCAACAGACGTCAACCTACTGGGACAGCCTGCCGACATACCTATACCTGGGCATAACTCGGTAAACTGAAGAGTTGGGGTGGATGACTTCACAGTATACGTGGTGATATCGACTGTTCCACCGCCGCAGTCGCAAATCATAATATTTTCCCCAGGCTAATCGTCAGTTGAAATTGACAAATTGAAGAAAAGCAAATTACCTTGAGTAATGAAATAGCATCCGGCCCAGCATTAGGTTTCATCGCAGCGATGGCAGCAGCCTCAGGCTCAGCAATCATAGCCAGCGTATCTCCTGGTCGTGACGCAAACCCGGCGGCCTTTGCAGCTTCCCTGGTAGCCAGCTGCGCTTGATCAGACCATATAGCAGGCATGGTCAGGTAGCACTCTATAGGTGTAGACTTAAGTACAGCTTGCCCAAGCTGCTTTTCAAGTGTATGCATAAGGTGTCGGTAGAGATACCGGAGATAGTCCTCTACCACCTTTTGTGCCGTTTTGCCGCGTGGTAGACTTAACAGGCCTTCCCCATAGAGATCCCTGAGAGAGTTGTCATCGAACTTTGTCAAGGGTGTATTCTTGTCCAGAAGGAGCTTTGTCCAGCTGTATGACTTCATCCGGGGCGTAACGCTGAATCCCCATTGACTTGAAGACAGATCTTTGTTCTCAGCTACATACGCAATTCTTGTTGGTGTTTTCCAAGACGTTCCGCGCTCATCTGGCCAGCTGGTAATAACATTGATGTCCTCCAAGCGGGTTTTGGTGGATTCCACGTAGCTAATACCTGGTCAGGTTAGCCATGTTGACTAAGTGTTTTTGGATACATACCAGAATACGTTGTCCCATAGTCAACTCCAACTATAATTTTGTGTCTGTTTGTACTATTTGAACCTAGTTTCAGCGAATTGAAGTCCTCGTCCAGCGGCATATCGCAGGCCTAACAATGGTTCAGGGTAATCTTCAATCTGCTTTTCCTTTTCCTCACAAAAAAGTTGGTTAAAGGGGACGTGTTTAATATTTGGTATTTGTTATTGAAATGCAATGGCTGGTGTCGGCGAACAATTAAGCATGTGAGTCCCAATTGCTAGCATCCGCAGGCGTCTCCTAAGAAACCCTGTGAAATGCACAGGTAATTGCTTGCCTTTTCCCGGGCAATATGCGGGCAGAGGGCAGTCGCTTAGACCACTGTATTCGTCTCCTCTCCCGCATCCGGGAATACGGGGTTTGACGAGGCTGAGAAGTAAAGAGGGTGCGAGGAATATGCAGCCACAATCACACATGTTGTATGGCCACTGGTTGCTGAATGCCAAAAAGGCTGAGGAAAGATCACGCAGTCAATGAAACCTTTAGCCAAGATTTCCCACGTCACCAGAGTGTCTGGGATCTGGTATTAAAGCGCCGATAGCAATATTTGGCGCTAAGACCGGGGACTGATGTATGGACATACCTTAGCTTCCGAGGATACCCAATGCGGAGTGGTCTAGATACTTCATTGGTGTTCTCTTCAGCCAGCTTTCTCTAGATTTGACAATATTTATGCCCGTATGACTTGCTCTTTGATTCAGCCGCAATAGAAGGGGTTCTTCCATCCGCCCAGTGAACTCACAAACTGATGTTGGGCTTTCATTTTTGCACCCTATGTCTTATACAGTAAACAGGCTGAGAAGATGCAATAGTTGGATACCTTGCTATCGTGCATATTCAGAGAGCTAGGCACAGTAGGGCGTTTATACAATAGAAGGTGGCAATTATATTGGGCATACCTGGAGTAAAAGATTCAACGGCAGACAGTTGACAGAAGCAAAGAAAAAACTGTAGGTCCGAAACAATCCATCCATCCTAGATATTGCCCAGGTGAACTACTGCCTTCCCCCAGACACGCCACTGATCAAACCTCTCACCGTCATCATTTCCATATGCCAGGAGTGCCGGTCGAACAATCATCATAACAGGGAGGTTATCCAAGCGACGATCATGCTCATCGTCTTGAGAATGAGAAGGATGGGGTTCCATGATCTTCGATCCAACTCGGAAAGGTTGTTGGCTAAAATCACAAAAGTACAAACACCTGAGATATGTACGCTGTGTCCAAAGCCGACCAGCGATTTCTCCAGCCTGTTGAAAAATACTAACCAATTTGACCTGCTGCTGCTCTGAGTTTTCTTTAAGCAAGTGCTTTACAGGCCCACCTCTGAATTGGATCGCTAGGGCTGCGCATTTCCGACTGATTCGTTCTTTAACTCTTACTATTGCTATTGCTTGGTTGTCTGAATTTGCCATTTTGGCCCCAAAGTTGAATAATCGGATCAATTGGGAGCGCCAGAGATGTGCACCCTTTTCGTCGACTAGAAATTTTGTCAGCATGGTACTGTTTCGTGGGTCTGTCGATGGTGTACAAACTTTCGCAAACCTCTTTGTAGATGCCATTTAGAATTTGACTTGGTAATCGTTGTTCCTTACCAGGCTGCACGGTCTCTTCAGTGTCTAGGAAATAAAAGGGCTCCTCGACAACCCTAGAGTAGACTTGATGAGAGAGAAGCCCAGTTACTAGTAGCGGTATAACCTTTCCATCCATTCCATGTCCAAGAAGACGGGGATGAAGGTCTTTGTTGTCGACTATCCGAGCAATAGATGAAATGGCCTCTATAAAAGCAATCCTTTCGGTCGCTTGAAGTCCCTTAAGGTGATCAAATGATTTGACTGCATGGTCTTTCGCCCATCGTTTAATTTCCTGTTGCAGATTATCAAGCGACTCACGAATAGATGAGTCCTGTTGCGGCGTCCACTTTCCATCCTTCATTCCTTCGAAGGCTTTCTGCTGAAAATTGCGAACCTCCTGTTCCAAATTGTTCACCTTGTCCTGCATCTGTCGATTATCCTTTTTGCAGGTTTTCAAGGACGTATTGAGCTCAACGACATCGAATCTTAAGTGGTCATTCTCATCTTTGAGTTGCCCAACTCTAGCCCTCAACTTCCTATTCACATCCCTCAGTTCATCAATCTCATCCTCACACCTGCTAATATCTGTCTGCGCTCTCCTATGATTTGCATGTTGAGAAGTATCTCGCCACCCGATCCTATCATACCAGCTCATACTCCTAGGGCCTTCAGTCACTGGAGAATGCCTTTCATGTCCTCCACTGTGTGACCTGCCTGAGGCTATATCACGCCCTTGCATCTCCATGGTCGATTTTTGGGCAGTTCTCAAAGCCTGAGAAGTCGTTGGGTCTTGCGGTTCCCGTACTTCTATGCTGTGCCTTTTTTCTGCTATTTGAGAACTAGTCACCGCTACCTGAACGGTTGACGTTGTCACCTTTGCAGGTTCAATAACTTTGGTCTGAGCATTGTAAGTCTTTGGTTTGGACTCTGGATGGATTCAACGAACTTTAGGTGCAGTCATATTTGCATTTGTCGAGTCAGGCTGGCGCCTGTCTTTCGCCTGGCTGTATCCTTGCATTCTCCCTTTCCGCAAGTGTGCTTAGTAGTCAATTCAAGCTGCAAATTATTGCCAACGGCTGTGTTTCCGGGGTACAAAATGTAGTCTGTACGGCGTGATTTAGAACATAATGGTAAAGGGGAACAATCTCCTTCACATAACATCACTTCCAAATAATATTATGTGCTATACCGTAAACAAGGACCTCATCCGTCCCAGCCTTGCTCCGAGTTTTGAAATTGTGACGTGGCAAGCCAAAGGCTACAGTACGCATCCGCCGTATTCGGCGATTCCATCATGCAGCGGGCTAAGGGTAAAAGCGCCACAGTTGGTTTCTGTTTATTCCTCCAATACGAGCGAGACCAGACCACACATCGCTAGACCTCCAGGTGCGGTCTTCCTTGCCCTGTTTTCCCAAGAATATTGAGGCCAAGGCTCTGATATATCGGCAATAAAAAGGCAAGCACTAAATGAAATCAATATGTAACAACAAGACGAGGATTCAACTTGACCTTGCTTACCTTTATCGTGTTATTTCCATACACCAGAAACCAGTTTGTAGAGCACCAAATTGTCAATGGTCAAAATGAGTGGATCCTCGCTTCATAACCAGGTTTTTATTGCTGTGATGGGAGTCACAGGTTCTGGCAAGAGTACCTTCATCCGGACAGCAACAGGCGACGAAACCATCCCGATCGGGATGTCAATGAAATCATGTGGGTATATCCTCAAAACTCCCTAGACTTTTGGGAAAGCAGTAATCTCACTGTTTGCTCAAACTGCAGGTACCGCCGACGTAGTTCCATACAAGTTCAAGCACGGAGAGTATGAAGTCACACTGATCGACACCCCAGGCTTCAACGATACATATCGAAGCGAAACCGAAGTCTTGAGGGACATCGCCGACTGGCTCGAATACACCTACAGGAGCCCTCCTCATATCAAGCTCACAGGAATTATATACCTGCAGGCTCTGACCGACCGCAAAATGTATGGGTCAAGTGTCCGGAACCTGAAAATGTTCCGTGACCTCTGCGGCGAGAAGCCGCTAGAAAATGTTCTATTGGCCACCACTGGTTGGGGAGTGGCAGAGAAAGCAGGACAAATGAGCCAAGCTACCAAAAAGGAGGAGGAGCTTCGACGGGATCCTGATTTCTGGAAACCGATGATTCGTCGCGGAGCCACTATGTGCCGGTTTGAAGACTCGCGAGACTCGGCACTTAAAATGATCATGAGTCTCGTTGGTAAACGTCCGACGGTACTCCAGATTCAGGAGGAGTTGGTCGACGAAGGCAAGAACCTTAGTGAAACTGCGGCGGGAACTACCGTGAACGAAGAACTAAAACGTCTGCAAGAGAAATATCAGCAGGAACTGGAGAAAGTTCAGGAAGAAATGCAAGAGGCTCTTGCTGCTCGAGATGAAGAGATGCAAGATATATTAAGAGAATCCCAGCGACGCCTAGAGCGCCTTCGCGAAGAGAATCGGCAAGCGCAAGACATGCTCCATTACGAGAGGCGCAATGAGGTCCGGCGAATGCAAAATGACATGGACAGTATGAGGCGGGAAATGGAGAGGAAGATGGAGGCTCAGCGACTGGAAGATGAAATGAAATTTGAGGGAATAGTGGCCCAACTTCGACGTCATCAACACAAGGTCCGTCCCGAGCAACAGAGGGTGATTGATGAGAGTATTCGTAAAGCTGAAAAGTCATCTAGCAAGACGGGTAAAGGCGTCAAACTGCTTCTAAACCTCCTTCCTATCTTAGGGAGTGTAGCCATGAGTCTTCTCGGCTTCCCGATCTTCCTCGGAAATCCATTTGAATCTATCTCGTCGTTGTTTGAAGATAACTAGAGCTGTGACTGGTCTGAGTTGGGACAGTCGCTTTGTTGTATTGGCACCCATCTCTTGCAGTTCCCTACTTCGTTTAGGGTTACAACTGCTGCGAAGCATGGGGAGGCGAAGGGCAATGTTATACTTTTGTTAGATAGTTTTATTTATTCACTAGGGAAGGGGCCTGCTGAGTGAGAGTACATAGGTTTGGTTGTGTTGATTTCGGGTGTGCTGTTATATATATATATTTGTCGGAGCTTCAGTGTGGGTGTGGATTGACTACCATGAAGAAAGGAAATGAATTTGCTTGTGTGATCATTATAATCTGGCATTGAAGAAAGGATGCCTTGTATAGTTCTAATATACTCCTGTTGTCCAATGGATTCAGTTTCGAGCACAATCGGATTAGCCGTACTGACATACCATGAATACACGCTGAAATCCTAACGCCTGACATAGAAATCATCCCATCAAAAGAAACGTCTACATGATGCTCTCTAAGAGCCCAATATATACAGGTGCATATATACAACCACCGAATTTCTCGCCTCACTTAAACATATACATGAAGGATCTCCACAAACTGCCTAACCCTAACTTCTCAGTAAATGGGATCATTGCATCCACTTTATCCATGTCCGCATCGCGTGATGAATCCCCACTCTGATATATATAATGGCCATCGATACCGTTCATCACCGAAGATGATCCGGTGGGCGAAGGCATAGTCGAGGATCGGCCAGTACCTGGCTTATCAATCTCTTGCTCTCCGGCATGTGCACGTATCAATCGACCCGCTGTTTGAACACAGCCTCCATAGGCGAATCGTACCAGGGAGTCACCCGTTAGACTTCCGATTATGAACACATCTCTCGCGACTTCTAGGTCTTCGAGTGCTTTGCTGCGTAGCGTCTGCCCGGAGATAACTGGGTTTATTTCAGGTCCATCGCTGGGTCCAAGGACCTCTGAAAGTAAAGAGTCTTCCAGGTATCGTAAAGTACCTCGTCGGCCAGTTGCGGAAACTAATCCGCGTACAGGACGTGTGAATGTTCCACCGTCATTCTGACGGAAAGTGACTATTGTATGATCCTCTCGCATATCAACACCAATGATTTCCGTGTTTGGAAAACCTTCATACACCTCATCCCAAGAGCGACTTTCTAAGAATGGTGTAGACATTGCGCGCCGAGCCCTGGGGCGCTTTCCATTTGGTTCTGCGGATACAGCAGCTCGTCTCATCAGCCGGTACACGCCGGCGTACTCAGGGTACGCTTGATGGTGGCAGCTGCGGAGAGGTGATGGTCGATTCTCTGGGTCCCATTTATATATATGTATAATTTTCTGATTCTTCGGCGCAGAGATGATGACATCTGCAGCCGAAAACCCAGAGCCAATAACAAGAAGGGGAAACTCTGGTGATGGCGGCAGCGACAATAGCGGCTTTAAAAGTGGACGAGGTTGAATCACTTCAGAGAAGATCCCACTAGCCAAGATTAAATGCTTGCATCGGATGTTATGAGAGCGGATATAAAAGCCATTGTCCGTCCTCGAAATACCGGCCACAGATTCGTTGCACCGAAACGCCTTATCGATTCCCACTGCCTCTGGATATGCACGGTAATATTCTGCAACATCTTGCCTCGTTGGTCGGGTAAAATCAGGGAGGTCTTTCCCGGTGATATTACGATAATGTCTCGCAAAACAAGAACCTGGCAAAGATAACATGGTCGAGTAGCTCAGTGTCTGAATATTCCAGCTTGCCGGCATGGGATTATCAGTCCACTGGCCACCGGGGACCGGCGCTTCACCAAAGACCAGGTGAGGAACAGCCTTCTCTGGCATGTAGCGCCATTCGACATTGGATATGCATTCCGCATCGTTCACATCGACACTTGGCCGAACAAGGGTGTCAAGCAAGACATTCACAGGAAGAGCTTGGGTGGAGTAAGAAAGACGAGAAGCAGCGAAGTGTTCTGTGAGCGCATAAACATCTGCATTCAGCAGTTCGGGGTTATTCTCAAGTTTGGCGTGGAGCAACTGGTCCGGGTGTGGGGGATCTGGGCGGTAGAAGGGTATGTGGCCATGGAGGATATACGACAGGATCATAGCAGACGGCCCATTGCCTAAATCCCAGTATTAGCAAATGGCCCTGGATTTGGAAGGTGGAGTACAGCAACATACCGACGATAACAGTATCAGTCTCCATTGAAGGCAGATTCAGTGCCTCAGGATGACCATCCAACGTGGGGCATTCTGTACGGGCCATGCGATGGGAGAAAGCGCCTTTAGTCGGTGGACCCATCCGGCGACAAAAAGGCTACCTTCTGGAGAAGGGGCAAGGGTGTGAATGCCATGGGGAGCCTGTCATCTGGGAGAAGATGAGGTTGGGAGGGAAGACGAGGTTAAAATGGAGAGTCCGAGAACGGCGAAAAGTTCGCTGACAAAACAAGGTCACAATAAATAAGCAACAGGGCCTTAGCGGGATTGTGGAAGAAGCCGATTGAACCATGGCGGAAGTTGGGGACGAACTCTGGATTCCCCGCCATCATGGAGACGTCAGGATCCAGTGTCCTGGTTCCGATTGGCAAGGATGAGGCCGAAAGGGCGTTAAATTGAAGGTAGCATCTTACTGCAGTAGTATATGGGAATGACGACAGAATTAAAAAGAAGCAATGAGGATTTCAAATCAAAAAAAGGCTGTGAAACTGCAAATGCTGCATGTCTCCCCGTGACTTCTGCCCGTGACATCCCCATTCCATCCCACTCAGGAAATAGGGCACAGGGCTATAACCTAAGCCCTAATTTCCTAATCGGGTCCAAGGCTGACGTGTTGGATTTCATCGACGATTCATTGACCATGACAGGCAGGGATTGAAATGAGAACTTCAAAGAAGATCCCGACTCAGGCTTACTTGCAATGTCATGACATCCCAGTCTAACTCTCAGCCCTCCCCGACTTGTTCTGATTGAACTAAGACGCGCGTTTGTCGGAGTTGGCCTGTTCTCCGCAGGTCCTCCGTCCAACCATGTACCATCTGGCCAAGTCTTTATACCTTTATGCCACCAGCAAAGAGGGTATGACAAAATATCTAGTCGAGTATGAAAACGTATTAACTATTTACAGAATACTCCGTCCTCTTACTTGGCCTAGACAATGCCGGCAAGACCACTCTTCTCTCGCAGATTAAAGCCCTCTTCCAACCCCGTCCCGAAGGTGCGCCGGCCCCGAATCCAGGCAAGACGGTCCCAACTGTCGGGCAAAATGTTGCGACAATCTCGTTACCGGATATGTATTTGAAGATATGGGATGTGGGTGGTCAAATCTCAATGCGAGGTCTCTGGCAAAGCTACTACACTAGCTGTCACGCGATCATTTTCGTTGTTGATAGCGCCGACGTCGGTCAGGATCCTGACATCACGCGTCTGCCGGGATCTGGTCGTCGAAATAGCGCTGCTTCAGGCCCGTCGGATACGACCGCGTTCACCGAGCAGATGGTCGGTATTAATGCGCCAAGCAGCGATTTCGGAAGATTGGACGAGTGTCGACAAGTGTTGGAATCCGTGCTACAGCATTCTGATGTGGCTGGTGTACCCATATTAGTGTTGGCGAATAAGCAAGACCGCGAGGACTGCGTCGAAGTTGTACGAATTAAAGAAGGGTTCGTGCGGAAGATCTTCGAGGGCGAGAAAGCTGGAGGTGTACGCGACAGTCGCGTTTTGCCAATAAGTGCATTGATGGGTACTGGGGTGCAGGAAGCTGTCGAATGGGTTCAAACACGTGTGAAATGGAACAAGGAAGGTCGGCCGCCGGTAATGCGGTGATCCTCCAGCGAAAATACGATACCACTTAATCTATATGCGACGCAGCGAGAGGTCATGTACATTGTTCTACAAGGTTAGACAGCCACACTCGATAACCGTGTGGTTTGTGTTGACTAACGGATCTCAGGCGTACAGTGTATTTTTGATGATATCCTACTAGATACCAGGCAGTCCTTATTCTTCTTACTTAATTCTATGTTGATAAATTGCAGAAGTACCCAGGTGAATGGCGTCAGCTTCTAAATATTAGTGTTGTACGGGCTCAACGGTCGAGTTGCATGCGCATTACTACCTGTGTGGTCTGCACTACATTCCATCCTCATAATCATATCAACTGAACATCAGTCAACTCTGGGAACCCTGCAGTAAAAATAAGGCGATTGATATGCCGGTGAACCGGGGTTTACCCATAGAGGCGGGATGGCAAACGAAGGCAACTCTGGCAATTTGACGTCATGCTGGTATTTCGTCTTGGGATTCCTACTTAGCTGCAAGAACCATATCTCGCAAGAGAATCATTCCACAGGCCTGAACTCTTTCAATCTGAATCGAACTGAGATATAATTGAAACGATAGTATACAACCCTTCTACCACTTCTACGGCTTCATCTGCATCAACCTTCTAGCCCTGTTTACTTTCGCATATATCACGTACTGCAGCCATCAATCATGACTTCGCTCCAAAACGTGGCACCAGTAACTCACCCCAACCAGTCCGGTTTCCACGCGAAGGTCAAACCAACAAAAGGATTAAGAGAAGATGGAGTACTTCTCCCCATCCTGATCACAAAGTGTCAGACTAACAAAAACAGCACCAACTAGGCAGTCGTAACGCACCATCTGACTACGCACCGGATTTCAGCGCCAAAACTTATCCTCCAGGGACCGCCCCGGAAGAAAGTACATATTCCGCTGACATGATAAACAAGTTTGGCGACCAAGCGAACAACCCGGACGTTGAACGAAGTCACGGAAAGGAGTCGACCAAGACCAGTGCCGGGGATACGATAAGGGGCGCAACATCTCAGGATGTCCATCATGGTCTCGGACATCCTGGTGTTGGGCAGACTCAGACCGAGATCCGGCATGATGGTGAGCATGGTCGGAAGAGGCAGACTAATGGACTTGAGGGTGTGGGTACCTATAGGCAGGATAGGTTTGAGAGGACACTTGCTGATCAGCGTGGAATTGATCGGGAGGGTGTGAAGGGTGGTGAGCATAGTGATAAAGGGGTATTGGGTGCTGAGGATATTGCGCCTGAGTCTGCCGATAGGTCGAATGCTAAATATCGACCGCCTCCTGAGCCTAACACCAGGAACAGGAGTTGAAGTGGATACAATACACTGATGTGTTGGGAAGTCAAAGGGTATAAATCATTTGATTGGTCTGGGTATCATGGTTTAAGACTGGTACATCTGAGACAGTACATAGGTGAATTATGTCAGAATAAAAGTTCATATATGAGAAACGGATCATGAGGAAGATCGAAGTTGTTCGCGCCGGTCTGTAGACCTGCTAAGCCGGCTGTTCTCTTGCCGTCGACTGGTTTTCTTGGGCCAACTGCGTGCAATGTCGATGTTCGCACGGGGAAACCACATTTCCAAGAAAACGTAGAGCAGAAAATCAATCACCACGCAGAGGCAGAACAACTTCCCGGCCCATACTCCACATCCATAGTAGCGCTTGAGTCTATCAACTAGGGCGAAACTTCGCACGCGATCTCCGCTTGCCTCCCTGCCTTGGCCAGGATAATATCCATAGAATTCTTCGGAACTGATATCACCGCAGATTCCTTGGTAAACTCGCTCTGTCCGCTGCGCTACATCCGTCCAGGAGTACATCATTCTCACCTGGTCGTGAAATCGATCAGTGCGCACTTTATTGGAGCGAAGAGCAGCAATGGCCTTCCCGGTTGCCATAACTAAGTCATCTTCTTCGGGCTTTGCGTATGTAGTCATATGCTGAGGTAATACTTCGGGGATGCCACCAACTCGAGTACATACCACATAAAGCCCACAGCTAGCAGCTTCGACGATGACTGTGCCAAACGCTTCTGTTAAGCTAGGGTGCAAATAGATATGACCTCGGACCATGACGTCGCGAACTTCTTCGTGTCGGACCGACCCAAGCATTTCCACTTTGTCCTGTAATACGTTGCTTTCCAGCATTTGCTCTAAATCAATAGCCTTAGGCCCAGAGCCTGCAATAATGAACCGAACATTGGGATGGGAGGAAAGAATTCGCGGGATAGCAGCAATTAGAAGGTCAGTGCCTTTGTTGTAGAAAAGGCGGGAGATGACGACGATCGTGATTATATCATTTGGTCCAATCGGCGCGGGAGATGGACGCAGCTCCGAGGAGACTCCGGATATTCTATCTACCGAGTTATGGCTGTATGACAATGGTCTGAAGTTCTCCGCAACAACTGCATTGGGAATGACAGAGACCATCAATGGGTCCAATGATGCCCGAAGGACTGTATTCTCCTTGCTACTGCCTGTCAACATAGCTCACGGGTATTGAAGCTCGGGGGAATTACCATGTATGGCTAACACAGATGACATGGTCAATATCACTCAAAGTAAATTTGAGCAGCTTATTGGTAAGGATCGAGCCCGCGTCGGCGAACCCAAACAAGGAATGATCCGTAAAAACCGTGCGAAGGCCCATAGTCCTTGCATGAAGAATAGCTTCATGGCAAAAACTACTCAAACTAGCATGTCCATGGACAATCTGGATCTGTTCGCGAATGACAATGTTCCGAAAGATAGGAAAGAATGAAAATACCGTGGGCATAGTAGACTCGCGGTATATAACGAAGAAAGGGACATGGTAGACTTTGAGGCCATTGGTAAGGTATCGGACTCCGGTGCGGCCTTTGTAGGCATGGGTAATAATGATCACTTTGTGTCCTCGGTCAATGAGTTTCTAGGGTCCGATTAGCATCTTGTAGGTGACCGAATGAGAAGGAAGGCGCACAGTTGATAATTGGTAAATGTGACTTTCAACTCCCCCTGGTTGGGGGAAGAAGAAATCACTAACCATACTATAGCAATAGCCATTAGTTTATTGTCTGGTGGGTGTATCAATATACTCACGCAATATTATAGGACATGGCTATTGTTCTCGCTCATGAGATGACTGAATAATGACGGGAGTTGAGAAAACCCATTGTGTCCATTTTGGGCAAAGTGAATAAAACAACAATGGACAATAGAACTAGGACATTGGAGGTAAGAATAGGAGGATCAAGGGAATCTCCAATTGACGACGATCAACACATCCAAAGGCGGACGAAAGGGCGGTGAAGTGTTCTGCCATTCTTTTTCGTAATTTTCCTCTTTTTCTCCCCATTGCTTGCTTCTTCTCCAATCCTCGAACCCCAATTACATCTCTCTCTACATTTGATTGAGCTGACTCCGAAGATGGCTGGTCCTCGCTCACGGATTGCTGGCTCTTCAAAGAGAGAAGCGGCTACCGACCACAAGTTGAACGAATCTCAGAAGAGAAAGCGAGACCAAGATAGCTCCTCTGCCGATTCTTCCAAATCAGCACCAGCCAAGAAGACAAAGAAAACATTGGAATCATCCTCGGAACATGCCAAACAGAATGAAACCGCTCAACAACTGAAAGCTCCTGCCGAAGCTGGTCTTCAAACGGGTGCGGCCGCGAGCAGAAACGCCGGTCCGTCGGATAACAGCAAGAAAACCCCAAACACGAATGATAGCGCGATACCAACCGAAAAGAAGTACAAATCAAGAAAGGAGGGCCCTTCAGGAAATGATAGTCCCAAAACCAAGGCGTCCGAACACATAGAAAAAGCGGATGGTGCGACTGGAAATCCCGACGAAGATGCGAAGGGTCCCCTAGAGCGGGCGAGCTCGAAAAACGACAAATTTTCAGGGATCATGTCAAAATTCCAAAAGACTGCTAAAGTGAAAGAGGCAGTAAAAGCCAAGAAAGATGGTGAGGATAAAGTCCAGGATTCTGGGAAACCAGACGCACCAGAACCTGTTGTAGCCCATGGTCTCGAGCCTTTGCCCCAGCCAGAAGCTGCTCCAGAGCATGTTGAGAAACCAACCTACTCCTCCCTTCCAGAGTGGCTCGCGAATCCTCTCAAGGCTTCGGTGGACGAGAAGGCAAAGTTCTCCGAACTCAATATCGGTTCTGATCTTCTACACGTCCTCGAAACCAATGGCTATAAGGAAGCATTTGCCGTGCAGTCCACTGTCCTGCCATTGCTCCTTCCGGGCCCCGAAAATCACCCTGGAGACCTGTGCATATCTGCTGCGACCGGTTCTGGTAAAACTCTGTCTTATGTCCTCCCACTGGTTAACTCGTTGCAACATCTACCAGCTCCAATGTTGAGAGGGCTCATTGTGGTTCCTACGAGAGAGCTTGTCAAACAGGCCAGGGAAACGTGTGAGCTCCTTGCGGCTGGCTCAGGGCTACGCATTGGCTCGGCTATCGGTAACGTGCCTATCAAGGACGAGCAACAGTCGTTGATGCGGACAGATCCCTACTTTTCGCCTGAAGTCTTTGGTCAACAGCAGCGAGGGAAGCTTGGCGGTGAGCACTGGGTAGACTTCACTGTCCGAGAATATTTTACGGAGACAGAGGGTCACTATGAGTTTCTTCAAGATTATATTGAGAAAAGAGATCCTAATGTGGACATCCTCATTTGTACTCCGGGTCGATTGGTTGATCACATATGCTTCACGAAGGGGTTCTCGTTGAAGCATTTAGAATGGCTCATAATCGACGAAGCAGATCGTCTTCTTAATGAGAGTTTCCAAGAGTGGGTTGGTGCCGTCATGACTTCACTAGATGCAAGGAAGGCTCCCGAAACCTTTGGCTTCAGCGGGACATTGTTGGCGGATATGGGTCTCCCTATTCAACGCCCAGAGCCCAAGAAAGTGATTCTCAGTGCGACTATGACCAGGGACATCTCAAAATTGAACTCTCTACGGCTTTTGAATCCGAAAATGGTGATAGTAGGCGCCGAGGGCAATTCGCCAAATGGCGAATTTTGGCAGTTCGATGATCACTTTACTCTTCCACCAACATTGAAAGAGCATTCCATCTCGGTGGGAGATGGAGCGGAAAAACCTCTTTATCTCTTGCGTTTGTTACGTTCTCATATCAAGGCTGGTTTTGCCGAGGCCACACCATCCAATGATACGTCATCTGAGTCCGAAGATTCGACCTCGGGTGATACAAGTTCTGATGAAGCGTCTGAAACTTCAAGTTCTGATAGTCTTGGCTTGGAATCGTCCGATGACGAAACGTCCGAGTCTGAGGCAAGCTCATCTGAAGATGAAGAGGATGAATCGAAACCCGACACTGCACGCAACACAGTTCTAGTCTTCACAAAATCTTCTGAATCTGCATCCCGACTTTCTCGACTCCTCTCTATTCTCGACCCCTCTCTTGGAGTTATCATGGGAACGATAATTAAATCAAACAAGTCATCAGCATCTCGCAAAACACTTTCTGCATATCGCAAGGGCAAAATCTCCATAATCGTGGCTACAGATCGTGCATCCCGTGGTCTTGATCTCCGCTCTTTGAAACATGTCGTCAACTACGACGTTCCTCACAGTATTACTAGTTATGTCCACCGCGTTGGTCGCACAGCCAGAGCTGGCGAGAGAGGTGACGCATGGACTTTTGTCGCGCACAGGGAAGGCAGATGGTTCGGAAACCAGATTACCAAGGGGGCAGATGGTCAGATTGTCCGGTCGACGAAGGTGGAGAAGGTCAATATGAAGCTCGATGGGATGGCGGAAGCCAGGAAGAAGTATGCATCTGCACTGGAAATGCTGGAGAAGGAAGTCAAAACACAGGGGAAGGCTAAGGAATAGACAAAATAATTATTCATGTATTATCCACCCTCTTGTCGCTGGCGTCAAAGGGTGGCACTGCATACATTGCATTTAATAGTGTCACTAATTAGTCTATGGTAATGAAAAATTGAGCAAACTTGATCTGGGGACAGCTCAGGAAAGGATGAGGCACAAATTTTAATGGAAAGGGGTATGGTATTCTATGGTATTCACGTTATTATACATTATCATTCTCTTGCATTTGTTTATCCCATAATCTGCAACTGATCATCCGGTGGCCAGCGAACCTGCGCAAAGCTCAAACACCTTTTAATGCTCTGCAGGGATTTTCTAGTAATCTCGTCACTTAATATATGGGCCTGTTGATCGCTCTGATGCAGTTTCTCTCGGGATGACCGTTCGTGAATACCAACCATGGTAACACCGATGGGCCATGCACTGCGTGAGTTAGCTTGATTGACTCATAAACGATGGCATATGGATGCACTTACGCCTTTCCGATACTCAATCGTAGATAGGCATTATTAGCATCAACGTATCTCCTCTCCTGAGCTTTGTGGACTATTTCAATTATTGGCTCCAGCATGCCGTCGTCTAGCTCTGACTTCTCGAACTTCCGAAAAAGTGGTTTCATATTATCCCTTGACTGAACCATCGCATTATAGGCTTGTCGACCGTTAAGGCTCTGCTTTACGGACAAGTCTCGCTTAGCCAGGGCCAGTTCCCATTCCGATAGTACCATGTTGAAGTAGGAAGCGAGCTGACGGTAGAGGAACTGGCGACCTTCTGCATCCTTTGGTAGAGTAGGAGCGATCTTCATCTCGACTTCTGGGACTGGTTCTAATGTTGTAGGTATAGGTCCGTCTGTTAGGTGTAGTTTTGGTGCGAGTGATCGTTTGATAAGCTGGTAGTAACGCCGTAGACGACCTTGATGACTCTCTCCAAACAGCCGGACAGGTTCGTTCAGCTCCCGGAGTTTTCCAATCAGTTCCTCCTCAGCAATATCCTCTTCTTCCTCAGCGCCAGGAGTCTGATCCTTGTCACTCGTCGCAGGCAACTCAGGGAGACCCAGTCTCTTCCTCCGCTCCCGCTCCTTCGCCGCCTCTTCCTCCCCCCTCCTCTGTCGCGATTCCTCTGCTAGCCGTCGCTTTTTTTCTTCTCGTTCTCGTCGACGTTCTGCCTCCTCCTCTTCTAACTTCCGCTTGTGCGACATTCGTTCTTCACGCTCCCGTCGTAATCGTTCTTGCTCTTCATTGTAGGCGGCTACTCGGGCGGCTTCAGCTTCGCCGCGACGGACATACTTGTTTTCAGGTGTCTTTTTATCCGAAGACTCACTAGGCCCTTTGGCCTTTGAGATCTCTTTGGACATAAGCGCTGCGAAATCCATTTTGTTGTGGAAATCGAACTTCAAAGCGACGGCGTTGGGTAAAAAGAAGACTTGGAGGCTCGGGAGTGGAGAAAAAAGATGAGCTCCGAGCTTCTTTGATCAGCGGAAACCTTCAACAGCAAACTACTTGACACTCCTCTCTACCACCATCAATAATGAGCTGTACTCTATAATCAATTACTTTCATTTAATTTACCTCTTCCACATCGCAACCAATTATTCAACACAAACAATCAACGACTCACCATGTCCACCGCACCCAAACCGCAAATCGACCGCCAGACAACCACTCCCTTCCACCTAAAACTGTTCTACCGCGTCCACGGCTTCCATCATCTCTCAGACTTCAATCCTTCCTCACTTCCATCTCGCGGGGGTCCCGCCAGCGGTCCCAATGCCATCCGAACGCGGTCTCCCCCACCGCCCCAGCTCCCAGCCCATCTCCAGATCTACACCTGGGAATCGTGTACTCTACGTGAACTATCGCAGCTCCTAACTTCTGCTCTACCATCGCTACTCCCCGATCCACCTGTCGGAACAAGACTATGCTTCCGACTCATCTACCCAGATACACGAGGTGCTGCGACGATGGGCCCCGACGCGAGAGGGAGATACCTGAGTAAAGATATGGGAAGTGTAATTGTCGGACCGCGGGACAGTCCCTATCGCGATGAGAAGGAGAGCGAAGCTCCAGCTACGGGACCAAGAGGTTCACTCCGATTACAAGGGAACGATGCCCATAAGTCGTTGCAGGACATGCGGTTTGTGATTGGCGACTTCGTCGACTGCGCTGTTCTACCGCCGCTCGAGAATGGGGACGTCGCGCCACCGATTATCTCCGGGAGAGGACCTGTCGGCGCTTCTACTGGCGGTGGAATGAGAGCGTTCCGCGAAAATGGGTTTGGGAGACCCGGTCGAGGACGAGGAGACCGTGGAGGTATTCCTAGTGGGGATTGGAGGAGGGGAGAAAGGTTGCCGGAGGGGGGACGTGGTGGGTTTGGCAGGAGAGGATGGGCGCCGTATTAGGAGTTTGGCGTTTCGGGCTGGAGTTGTGAGATGGTGCTTTAGTTTGTTGTGCTGATACCCGCGCTATTTTACGGGATGGTGTATGGTTACTTAGATTGATAAGGGTAATGCAATTGTATTATGTACGGTACGAAGATATCGCGGATAAGACAAACGGAATGAAATGTATGCGGTATAATCTAGTAGCAGATACACAGATTGGCTGAACTTGAGATCCAATTCAACCGGAAAGCATCACTTGATCTCAATTCACGGCTATTCCTTTACCACTCAGCAATCGTATCCCCCCTTCTCTTACCACGGAAATCGTATTTGCCCTATTCCAGTCAGCATGCATCACCCTCTCAACAATCAAATCCACATACATCAGTCTTATACCCAATATAGGCCAAAGTACCCGGAATCAAAGCCATATAGACGACCGAGAGCCACGCGTTCCGGGGGGTCCATTTGAAGTATTTCCAGCGATTTGCGGTAAACTCTGTTAACAATTAGTCCCATTCCCGTATACTAATCGGATCCAGAACGGCAACGTAGGAATCCATGTCTTCCGCGCAGGTGATGGGTTGAGGAGGGGCTATCGTACCGTAGTATTTCTGCAGGCCCGGGTCAAGGAGCAAAGCTAGGCATGAAGTTAGTCAACGTGCAATTGATCAAGATGGGATGTACTTACACTTGTTGGGACCGGCCATGGTTGCGGTGGGGGAGGATTGATCGGTTGCTTGTTGCTGCTTTTGTTCTGATGAGGTTGAAAGTCACGAACTTGCTGAGTCAGCGGGTGGATATCGTTTCCGTTCTTGGGACAATCTACAACCCTACCTAGGTACTTCACTTTGATACAACTGCCTGGAAAATGCGATAATCATCTTTTATCCTCTATCCTCCTGTTTATTATATATTTAGCTGTGACAGATGGTATAGATGAGTCGACCACTAACACCATTAGCAACAATGACAACCAATGGCCTTGACTTAAATGGCATCGGATGCTTTGCCTTTTCACCTATCAAAACCACATTGACGTATCGTATGATGTACGCAATGGCTTTGATATCATACGTAAAAGCATATAACAATGAGGGCAGTAAACTAAAGCAATTTCTGCGTCGAAATCCATCAGGATAGGATAGCATGATAACAGTATCAAGTTGAATGTTGTAAGGAAGTCTGAATGGCGTGTGAGCATGTAGGGAAGCCTTCTTGGCTGTATTCCATATGCAGTTTACAAACCCATCGTTATTGTCTCTTCGTACATCCCAAAGAGTGCTTTATGATTATGTCTGGCGCACATGCATTACAATCCATCAAAGCCCGGCCAGTCAAGCTACATTACCTTACAGGTCATATCGAATCATTCCCAGTAAACATAACGGAATTTACCTCGCTCTGTATTTCCCTACATTCAATTTATTCTCACTCTATCGTCAGTATCAAACTCATACATAACCATCATCATTTCATTTTATCTGACATTCCCACTTACATTTGCTATTTCAGTAAGTGGAACATCTTATACCGTACAGCGCTCATAGATCCGATCCCATACCCATATCGTCAATCCAAAAGAGACATCAAAATGCCTCGACACAAAACAGTACAACCGGATCCAATTCTAGAATCACACCCAGCAACAGCTTCAGAGTGGGAAACAGCCCTAGAGCAATACCACGGAGAGACAAGAACTCTAATAAGCAAAGCACCGATCCTCAGACGATGGTCACCCAGCGGACCGAATCCCGCCGGCGAAAGAATCCTTTTCGACCCTGGCCCGGAGATAGTAGCAGACGAGAAGCAGTGGAAAGTCCTACTGGCAGATCTGAACAAAGACAATATCTACCTAAGCGACAACATGGTCTACGCAGCAACCCACCTTCTAACACCGTCCGAACGCAAGAGTCGATTCCCAAACGACTTCGACTCAGATGGGAATATTCGAACGAATCGAGTCCCCGCCGGTAATCCAGTGGTTATAGAAGCGCATGGCCGTTTTTTCACTCCTGTTTATAAGGGGTATTATGCATTGACTGGTCGTGACCTTGCCGAGAAGTACACTTGGAAGGTGGGAACTCGCCATAAGATGAAGCATAGAGGGTTCACCGATAAGTTTGGTGTTGGGTTGATGCTATACCCTGGACAGGATGTCCCTCAGGGAGCTTGGAGGCGTGTCATGCATTATCATGATCGGCCTAGTAATAAACCTGGGAGTGATGGGCTGGTTGGATATGATAAGGTTGAAGCGAATGCGAAACAGCATGATGTTTGGGTAGTCGGCCGGAATGGTTTGGTGATTACTTTTCCGGAGAATCGCCGATATTGTATTACCGCCCTTACTGGCATATCTGAGATCGTTGAGAAGTGTTCTGGGAGAGACGATGCATCGAGGCTCGAACAAGGGAAAGAGCCGTCTGTTGTAACGGTCGTTCCGCCTTCTCGGAAACGGAAAAGGCCGAAGTCTCCAGTTACTCGAACTACTGCTTCTATGAAATCGACTTCGTCTAGTAAACCAGCTTCACCCACCGATTCAAACATTACAGACTCTGCATTCGGCGAGCTCGAGGACCCAGAAACCAAATCTACGCTTGAGGTCCTCCTGCGGGACTTGCGCAGTTGCGACCCTGTACAGTCTTCATCTGTGGAAGAAAGACTACCTGCCATGGAAGAGCAGTTGGCGACGATTGACAACCGCCTAGGGAAAAACGAAGTAAGAATCGGACATGCCGTGTCGAGACTAGACGCACAAGAATCCTCAGTCGCGGAGATTATACGGGAACTCACCCGACGGGTTATTAACCTGGAAGAACGATTGGCAGCATTCAGTGAACAGACTGATGAATCGGAATAGGGCCATTCGCCAGTGAGTTTGGCTTTGGCATACACAGTACATATTCAGTCACTAGTCCGCGGAAGTGTAACCGGGCGGAAATCAACCGAGGAATTGGCACGGCAGATAGCGGATACAACAGTGGGCCAAGAACGGGCTGGTGGCGCTTAAGGTGGGTTTGGCAAGGACGAGAAGGGAATATTCGCGCACGACCTTGATCTCTTGCTCAAGAGGATTCAATTTGATAGTTGCTGCTTTTTCAGTTTGCGATGGGTTTGATGGTATAGTTCATTAATCGTGGATCCTCGATTATACTACAATAGCATCGTCATGATTGACAAGTTGGGAAGTGATATACTGTAGGTACAGTAGGTAGTATTTAAAGGTGTTATTGCCACCAGAATATAGATAGAACCAACGGATCTTATCAGTTGGGATACGGAGAAAAGGAAAGGTTGAGGGAAATAAACAAATCCAATTCAGGCTAGAGTCGGAAATAAGGCAATTTAAATAAAACCGCCGGCATCAAAAGAAATCAATAAATCCAGTCCAGACTGAAATCGATTTATTGCCTGGACTGTGTACTGTGTATATTATCTATGCATCTCCATGCATTTCTGCATTGCCTGCAGGGGGATTCCCAGCTGGTGCCGGCGCTAGTCCAGATTGGGGTTAGTTGTCGCCCCAGAAAGGAAAGAGGAACCGTGGGTAATTCCCAAATTGGCAACTTTTTAGGTAATGAGAGTGGTTGGACCAATGGGGTTGGGCTGATAACGGATGAGCCGTTGGGTTGGATCGGGATTTGATTGGTTGGAGGGACTTGGCGGTGGGATTTGGCTGGGATTAGTCGGTATTTATTTAATTAAACAGTGTACCTGTAAAATCAGTATAGAAAGACGATATACTCGAGATGATAATTAAATGGGCAGTAAGTGTACAGTAGACAGAGTTTAGGTAGAATAAGTATCGTGGAATCTACTAAATGCAACAGTGGACCCCGTCGTCATCCATCTGGGGTGTGGCAAGTTATGGAGATGTTCGTTGTGCCAAGGACGAAGCGGTCTAAAACAATCAATCCTCGGTAAATAATAGGATGGCTTTGATTTGATTTACCCTGTTTATATACGATTTCTCCACCCATCGATTCTTCCATTCCTTCTAGCTCATCGCCTTTCCGGTCTACCGGTTCTTCGGCCATGTTTCTTTCCTCTTTGATTTAATCCTCCTTTTCCCTTCTCCTCCTCTTCCTCTTCTATCACATCACATCTTACTCTCCACTCCTTTATTTATTTATTTTATCTTGATTTTATTTCTTTACAATGGCCAACGCTGCCATCCCTTCAAATCAAATTGTCTACGGCCACCCCTCTCCCATCAATTCGGCTACCACCACTCCAACTAATAATTCTCCCACATCTCCCCGTCTCAACCATCGTCAACTCCGTCCCCCAAAGGCTCCCCTGTACGTTCCTGCCGCCTTGCGCCCGACTGAACGTCCTCAGCGATCGTCTCCTCCTACACCCCCTCGCAGCATCCATGGTTCCGATAGTTTAGATGAAGGAGACGTGAACGAGCCCATCAGCCGCAGGTCGACGATGGAAGACAACGGTATATCCAAACTAGCTGAAAATGAATGGATGAAACACGAACACCTCGGTGAAGTAACGGGCCACCCCAAACGCGATCACTGGAAGGTCAGCCACCCCCTTCACTCGCCATCCCACAAGAAGAATACGATACTAACATTCCACAGGCGGACTCCGCCTCCTCAAACTGCGACTCTCCAACATGCCGCTCCTCTTTCGGTCTCTTCCTCCGACGGCATCACTGCCGACACTGCGGCCATGTTTTCTGCTCCTCCCACACAACATACCTTGTTCCCCTTGATCAAGATGCGAGATTCCATCCTGAGGGAATCCCCTCTCGGGCATGCGACCTCTGCTGGAGCGCATTCCAGCGCTGGCAAGAAACCCGTAGTAATCGACTTAATATGATTCAGAACTCACTCGACCAGAAAGATAGCGACCATAATGATTCGGATCGCTCCGACGACTCGCAGGACGATAGTCTCAAGCCATCCCTACATAATTCCGTCGGTCAGAATGCGGAGATCGCCGCTAGTGTTCCTAAGGGGTGGAACTGGAGCACTTTCTAGACTGATTTGCTTCTTACGACTTACGTTTGCTTTGATTGCAGCTTTATTCTTCTTTTTTTAGCCCTCTGGGCATTTATTTGTCTTCTTTGCCTGCTTGCATTTACGCTAGCATTTTTCTCTCTCGGCGGAGTTCGGGCTCGGCTGTTGCTTTACTCTGCTGATTACGGTTCATTAGATGTCCATACAAGGACAGGACGGGGAGGTTTTCTTTTTTCCTTTGAACCTCAATACCCCGTCTGTTTTCGGTTTGGTTCCTTTGCTTATTGTTCTGTCTATACTGTAATAATGGGCATGGCGCAAGGTGTGTGGATAGGTTCTTTACACTCGGTTCGGATAGGTTAGGTATAGAGTATTCTAATAAATCAGATTGATATTCGAGTGATTTGTTGATTACTTCCGAGTATCGGCTTCGAGTATTTGTTGTTTGTCTTAGCCGCTACACGTATGTATACGATTTTCAAGGGGAGAACCTGACGTGCTGCAATTTTAAGGACTCTCTACAAGTCAAGGAGAAAATGGAACCGACCAGACCGTCATGAAAAAGCACAGAGCAAGACAACCCAGCAAAACCTCAATCACAGCAGCGTTAATCAGCGCTACACTTCCATAGCCCTATTCGAGGGCCATCCAGATATATACCCCGACATGTCCCAATCCCCAGCCACGACAGTGAAGTTCACAAAAAGGAAGGTTCCATGAGGAGATTTCGATAAGGTTGACCCTTTTCGAGGGTGTAGCCAATATCTACGTTAAACACTACCTACCCTCACTCTTAGCCTAATCTTATATAGTCCTAAATGTGATATAAGAAAGTTCGAGTCGAAAAACGTACTTAAACATATAATAGCTAGCTACCTAGGTGTTTTTTGACTGAATTTCTTGAAGTAATAATCGGGATGTACCGGGACGTACATCAGGAGGTACATGTAGCTTCATAGCTATCTATGGACCTCACTCATGCGACGAGAAAACTGCAGGAGGGTCAAGCGGCGTAGGCCCCGAGAAACCAACGCAACGGCAATGTTTATAGAGGGCTCGCCCACAGCTGTAGCAGGAGTCGATACGTCAGGGAGAGCAACAAGTTCATTGCCACCGCCAGTCAGTTTCACATCATTGGGGAAAATTGGCCATTAGAGAATTGATCATTGTCCAGGCAGTGGCGATAAAAGATGTAGAATGCAACGGCTTCCAAGACTCTTGCGAAGGACTTCCGTCGGCCGGCGCAGGCATTTCAAAAAAGTCCGTAAATAGACAGAATTCGAAATGCCTTTAGCTTCCACTGGAGGCTCTCGAACTTGTGTAGACATCGTGATAGCATGCTGGGTCCAATTGCAACCATTCTTTCTTCTGGTGATACCGGACCTCCGGACCTTGACAAAACCAAACAACCCATCATTTTGCGCCCAGGCTCTGGTTGTTCAATGCCAAAGCTAGAACACACCAGCTCCCGTTGACATGTATCTTTGAGCCGTGTATAAGCTGCGCGTTCGGGCCTACACAAAGAAAGCACCGGACCGAGCGACCACTTTCGCCTAGTGCAATAATAAAGCTTCCTCTTTCATTGTGCAGCAAGTTATGACAGACAGCTAAATGGCCTGATATGCTAGGGAAGATTGTGGGATTCATCGATGCAGACTTCGCGAATTGCTTAGACTCCGGAAGGTCTACCACAGGTTTTATCCTTATGCTAGCAAATGGGACAATCTCCTGGTGCTCCGAGCTTCAATCCACAGTCAGCTTATCAACTTGCCAGACCAAATACAATGCGATTTCGCAAGCCGGAAGGAAAGCTATATGGCTTATGCAGCACATGGAAGCAATCGGCTTCGGCCGAGTCAGGCCCATGGTGATAAACACCGACAGTGAGACCGCGATGAAGGCAACGAATAGAAGGATCCGGAGTTGCCAACTGAATATCGTCGGCATGCAGAATCATGAACGATCTGTCCTTACGGTAAAGAAAACAAGCATAACTAGGCGCTGGAACAAAGTCAATTGCCTTAACTGCCTCATTAAAGTGCATGTACCAAGTTCTAGCTGATTATCTATTGTTCCATGTAGATAACGTAGGATTCTGATAAAACAATTGTAATGAATTTTCGTAGGATTTGAAGCATAATTCAATAGCTTTCCCACGGCCAATGCGATGCCAATCTTTTCGAGCGATAGACAGAAAGTCCATCCCTGGAATGTCTCTGATCTTTCCGATGGTGTGCTTAGAGGCCACTTGTGACGACTCTTCAGAGAAGTTCTGGGGGAGCCATGTCGTGGTGCGGCTCTTCTGGATGGACCAAGTCTCACTGGGACGCTGGTTCTTTTGGCGCGAATCCTTTTCGTTCGAGCCATCATCCAGTCAGATGAGGGATAGAGAAAAGTAAAGAGAAAGCGAAGGGAAAGTATGGCCAATCTGAATAAGATAAGGAGAACTTGAGATGATTGCAAGCAGTAGGTGGACAAAATAAGGCTGTTAAGATGAGGGTTGGGAAAGTGGCCCGAGTATGCGAGTATGAGCATAATATGGTTTCGAATGAAATACCACCATAGGCACAAAAGCGAGCCATAGATGTGATGGTGGTGTTGGTGGATATAAGAAAGGTGGTGTAGCACAACCGTCGATGTCGCTGTCGCCATCAGCAAGTGTCCTTGTATTGGGAACGTCTATCGCTGCTATTGTCATATCTTCCTCGTCCATGCCTCGACAGCAGCGGAGGAATATGTGGCAAAAGATTAATATATATATATATATATATATATATATATATAAATGCTGGAAACAAGCAAAATAAAGAGACTCGTCCAGCACACCCAACAAGGACAACCGCAAGAGGGCGTTGTAGGTTATATCCTTGTCTCTGAACGGATTGGAAGAACTGTTAGTGTCGCCATCTCCGCCCAGTCTTGCTGTCTCGATAAGGACTTCGCCATGGCCTGTCGCCATGGGCTTTTGTTACCTTAATGCCGAGTATAGCGCAATATCGATAGAGACTTCCTCTTTCCCCGTGAGTCGATGACCTCCAACGGCCTGCATAATATACATCGCTTTCGGGGTGATTATATCCAATGAAGTAAGGTGCAATGCCGTTAATGAAGCAGTTCAGAAGAGATGAAGCCGGCTCGTGTAGTGGCATCCTAGCGGGGCCAACTAGGAAGCCGGGCTTAGGTCAGTAACTTTCACTAATCCCTATTGCCATATGATTTGAAAAGGCAAATTTGCGAGAATTCCTTACCCACCCATCTAGCTTTGAATCTGGAGATCTTATTATCGTGACCAATCTTGACGCGATACACCCATCTACCCTGGATAGCTTTCCTTCCTGGGGGCAGATCAACTAGATTCCAGGTGTGCCTTTTTATGAGGTCCTCAATCTCCGCATCCATGGCTCTTTTCCAATTTTCGGCTTCAGGTGATCGGATAGCTTCTTCGTACGAGGACGGTTCAATAGTAGTAGAATGGTCACCGTCAAATATACGGGCCATACCTTCCCTCATCATCTGGATCACGAGCGGTTGGGATAACTCTGGTATGACAATCTTGAGCAATTCTTCTAACCAATTGGAATGATCGGAGGCTTGGACCTATTCACCTATTCGAATCAGGAGTCCTAATCCCTAACGACAGATGCCTATACAGATCTATATGGCAAAGTGTCCAGGGCCGTTGCAGAACGGTCGATGACAGGTCCCGATACAGATCTGTATGGCCCAGTGTACTGGCCATTCTTCTGGCAAACCTCACACTTGTGGCGGCACGTATCTAGCCCCTAGGCGAGAAGCTTCAATTGCCAATTTGTCATCTGGATCGTCAAAATTCAGTGTTTTACCGCCATCGGCGATATCACTATGGATCTTATGGAATGGCGTTGTGGCTCGAGTACGCAGTTTCGAATAGATTCGAGTCTGCTTGTGTCGGGCCAGTTGGATAATAGACATTCACTATCGGAACCGAAATCGAAATGAGCGGTGGCCGTGTCGTTTGATGCTTTTGTTTAGCAGTAAAAGAATGAAATCCCGGTCGTTCAATTCCACCCTTTCCGGATTCAAGTGCATTGTCCAGTCTCCCAATCCAATGATAGCTCTGCTCTCCCACAGAGAGTGCTCTTTGCGCCGCTTCTCCGAAGCCTTCTTGCGGTTAGTACCCGGCTATTTGTATGTACGTGCTGGCTTGGTTTTCCCCGAATCCTAATTCCTTCTTAAATTCTCCATTTTCCAATCATCTCTCCCGTTTTATCATTGACTGGGCGGGGAAGGGCGTCCAGGTAGGTCTCGCCGCCTCCGAGACCTTTATATCCCCCTTTTGGACAGTAAAGTCTCCATATTTCCGGTTGATACAGTTGTGCCAGCCGGTCCCCTAGTTAGATTCTTTGGTGAAATCAATTGACTGTTCGGTGCGCTCTTCATTGGCAGTTATGCAATGATCTTAATTGTCATGCGATATAGGAAAGGCAAAAGGAAATACCCAGCTCAATTCTCTCCCTTTTGGGTTTCGGATCTTTCAATTTTCCTTTGGCTGTAAGGACATTGTATGTCACCTATAACATTTGGTCGCATAGATTACTTGGGCACATTTCATGCCACAGAATTCCATGGTCAATTAGTTTCAGCTGTTGATGGTTCGGGGCTCGTGGTGTGGCCGGACCGAAAGCCCAACCTCGTCCAGTCTCTATGAGAATCAAGTGACATGGCAAGAACCTCTGGTGAGACATCATGGAGAAACACTGGCGTGGAAAGACAAACTCAATGAAAAAACGAGAAGCCCGAACGCTACAGACGACGGAAGCTAGACCGCACTGAACCCGGTTCTTATTTCTGCAATCCTCATATATCCTCTTGATTTCCTCGTAAGCAGTTGATTCCGCCAGGCCCTTCTTCAACGAACCTCTTTAGAGTCTCATAATTTCCCCAGGCGTGGGTCAAGAGCGCGAGCTTATAACTGCTGATGATTTACCGCAATATCCAGATAGACGTTGTTAAAAATCACGTCGCGTTGTTCTTGCCAAATATGTCCATCGCTTGTAGTGAGAAGGAAGGGCGAGTCGTTCTCTTGCGGGCTTCCGAGCAAGGATAATGGCAGACGCTCATTAAATTCGGCACATGCAAGCAGAAGCCTGACATTGATTCTTCAGGACAAACAGGCAGATGGTTGAGACAGGTCACTTCAGAGTGGAGCTGATCTATGTACTGATCAACCTATGCCTACCATAGGCCACAGACACGATCCCATTGTATCGGGTCGATCCCTCCAGGCGTCCGCCAACAAAGCCGTTAATAGGATCGGGTCGTGAGAGTAAACTTAAGATACCATTTATAGCAGAGCCTTTTGTCATTTAATCTGGATGGTTCTGGCTCAAATTCTGAGCATTCAGGTCGGACCGGTGGATAATTGAGCAAATCATCAAGGCCTCTCTGGTTCCCTCGTCCTTTGCATTAACCTATCTTCAATTTGCGATAATTGGGCACAGTTAAATCAGTTGGAAAGCACAGCATATCTTTCCCAGTAGCAAGGGATTCAAACAGCTATTTGCATTGTCCAATCACAAGCCCACGGTAGGTAAGGGTCAAACGCCATTGTCGCCGCAGCGTCACAACAGAGGATGTCATTCCAATTGGGATCCCTTCTTTTGTCAAGGATGCACTCCGGCTCTTCTCAGTCAGCCATTTATCTTGCTTCTGAGCGGTCAGTTCTTCACCAAGATCAGTCCCACAAGTCAGAAAAATATCCATACAGCATTGTTATGGACAGGGCTGGTGGCAACATACCCTTTTACTCTGTTTGTCAACGTTAATGTGCTCCCTTTAGATGGTATGGATGGATTATTTCATGAAAATTGCATATAAGCAGGGGTTTTGGCTGACTGAACGGCAGGAAGACGGACAAGAAGAGAGAAGGAGGGGGGAGTGCAGGGTATTTAAGCCGTCACGTAACACAAAATATTACCTCTTAGAACTAAGGCTTGAAAAATAAGCGAGAATTTACTAGAGAAGGTCACCTAGTAAATATTTTCCTCGTTAATTGAGAGAAAGAGCAGTGAGTCGCCTATACGGAAGGTTCCGGAATACCAAGGCTGTGTATGGGTTTGGAATCTTAGTGAGTCAAAGCGTTTAGAAACTCAGGGATTCACTCAATGCTGTAATTCACATATTTCGTTTTGTTCCTCGTTGAAGCCTAGACCAAGACATTTACTGTTGGAAGTTTAAGGTGAATTGTATATGGTCTTTAAGGCCGAAATAGTGTTAGAGACCGGAGTTTAGGGCTATTTCTCGGCCCACCCAATTCTTTTACATACGACTGCTATACATCTAGCCGGTCCTCTACTGCCGTCTATAATCTATAATTCTACCTTTAAACTATATATCAACCCAATACTTTTACCCTCCTCCACATCCCGACATGATCA